>CM046439.1:2205758-2508552 GCA_025506505.1 Flaveria sonorensis | reverse complement strand
CTTCAATGAGCACACTCCAAGTGTGAAAGGTTTTGGTCCGGATTGACTATTTGATCTTGAACTTAGTTACCAACTGTTTTTAACAAGTCTTGTGAGAGGTTTCAGGATCTACAAATATATATCAACAAGAGATCCTGACCCAAGATTTGAGCTGAGAAGACCAAGCAAGATTATGACTTCAGCTCCTTTTATGACTAACCCTGCAAATGAAGATCCTATCAGCAAAACATAACAAATTCAACTGATACATCTGAGGTGCCTTCAAATTCTAGCTCGGAGGTTCAAAACTCAGGAGAAGGTGCTTCAAATGCAGGAGGAAATGGAGGTGGTGATAGTGATCAAGAATTTCTTGATGCTGATAAACCACTCCATAGAGGACAAAATAAATGATGTCATACATTCATTGGATCAAGTCTCACTTAATAAATATGCTGATATGTTGGGTGACACTCCATTACTAGATCTAAATTTCTCCAATCTGGATCTGTCCAACCAACTTGCTGTGATCCCTCAACTAAGGATCCACAAGTCACACCCCACCATAAACATCATTGGAAATGTTAAGACTGGGGTAAGAACAAGAGGATAAACCCATGACCAAAATGTTTGTCTGCACTCTTGTTTCTTGTCCCAGATTGAGCCAAAGAAAGTTGATGAGGCTTGAAGGATGGAAGCTGGGTTGAAGCTATGCAAGAAGAGCTACTTCAAATCAGAAGACAGAAGGTTTGGAACCTATGTCCTCTTCCTCAAGGGAAGACTGTCATAGAAACCAATGGGTTTTTAGGAACAAGAAGGATGATAGAGGACTTGTCATCAAGAAAAGGCAAGACTAGTTGTTCAAGGGTACACACAAGAAAAGGGAATTGATTACATAGATGTTTTGTTCCTGTGACAAGACTTGAAGCTGTAAGAATATTCTCGCTTTTGCTGCATCCAAGGATTTCAAGGTCTAACAACTTGATGTCAAGTGTGCTTTTCTGTATGGGGTGATTGATAAAGAGGTGTATGTAAACAACCACTGGCTTTGCAGACACAGATCATCCTGATTATGTTTGCAAGCTTGATAAAGCTTTTTATGGGCTGCACCAAGCTCCAAGGAAGTGGTATGAAACACTATCTCAGTATCTCTGCTAACATGGTTACAAGAAGGGTACTATAGATGGAACTCTCTTCATCAAAGGGACAGGGAATGACTTAATACTGGTTTAAGTATATATGGATGACATTATCTTAGGGTCAACTAATCCAAATCTTTGTAAAGACTTTGAGAGGTTGATGAAGAACAGATTTGAAATGAGTGCCATGGGGGAACTAAATTTCTTTCTGGGAATTCAAGTGAAGCAAGTTGACAATGGCATATTCATAAGCCAGTCAAAGTATGTGCAAGATACTTACATGATTCAACATGACTGAATGTAAGGTTGTTAAGACACCCATAGCCAGAAACCACTCCCTAGGACCTGATCTTGAGGGGGAGTGTGTGGAAGAACATCTTTACAGGGCTATGATTGGGTCTCTTATGTACCTAACAGCCAGCAGGCCTGATTTGCCACATGCATTTGTGCAAGGTATCAAGCCAACCCCAAGATGTCACACCTGGTTGCTGTTAAGAGGATTCTTAGATATCTCAAAGGTGCTCCCAAGCTTGGCATTTGGTATCCAAAGAGTTCTGACTTCAATCTGTATGTTTTAACAGATAGTGACTATGGTGATTACAACATGACTGCAAAGTCTACATCTGGAGGATGTCAATTCCTTGGTGGAAGGATTGTCTCATGGCAATACAAGAACAATCTTGTGTCTCTGCATCAACTGTTGAGGCTGAATACATTGCTGCTAGAAGTTGCTGTGCTCAAGTGCTTTGGATTCAGAATCAGATGCTGGACTATGGATTCAATTTCAAAGAGACTCCCATCCACATAGACAACAATAGTGCTATCTCCATTACAGAGAATCATGTGCAGCACTCAAGGACCAAACACATCAACATTAGTATCATTTGATTAGAGATAATTTTGAGAAGGGATTAATTAAATTAGTCAAAGTTAACACAAATGAACAATATGCTAATCTGTTCACAAAAGCCTTTGATGAACAGAGATTCAAATATCTTGTATCAGCTATGGAATGATTAACTTTGAGTAACTTTTCTTAAAAACTTAAATCAACTTTATTTCTAAAAACTGTGTGTCCTAAGTTGTCTATTTTATCACCTTCATAAGCCTAGTTTATTTTGAAAGAAATTTTTTTTTAATGATATTTCTTAGATTTTTGAAAAATTTAAAACATATTTCCTTTGAAAGATTTCAAGTTGCCTTTGGAAGAAATTTATGTCTTCAAATCAAGAATTACTTATAAGAAATTTACCTTAGGAAGAAATTCTGAGAATATCTTCGAAGCTTAACTATGGTTCTAAGTATTAGCATGTATTGAAGGACAAATATCTTCCGAAAGCATTTTTCTATCTCCGAAATCAAATATGTGTCGGAAGAAAAACTCTTGAGAATTTCCTTCCGAAGCCAAATTTTCAAATTTCTTTAGAATTGGCTTCGGAAGCTTTTTTCTTAAAACTTCAGAAACAAAAACTACCTTCGAAAGATTTTCAACTTCCAAGAAAACTACCTTTTTGGGCGCTTTTTCAAAAGTGGAACCTACTTTTGGATTTCAAAGTTTATCATTTTGCATTAACTTTGTCTTAAATCCATTCTATATATACTCTCAATGGTTCCCCTTCTTCTCACTCTTTTCTTTCCACAAATTCTTGACCTATAATTCTCCCAAAATTAACCTTTTCTTCACCAACAAACTTCCTTCATGGCCAACATTGATCGAAGAAACCAATCGGGATTTACCATGCACCTTCACAAATAACACAATGAGGTTGCTCTGTTGGACTCTGAGAAAGATCCACATTTCTCAGAGGTTGTCGATACCTTTCAGCGTCTCACTACTTCACCCTTACTATTGATCCTCCTCTTTATGAGGATCAGTTACTTGCATTCTGAGGACCTGCCAGTGGTCACCATGGATGGGAGAAGGCACTATCTGATAGTGCAGGGGAGGACAATCTTCATCACTCTGGTCATCATAAACTCACACCTTCAGCTGGATGATTAAGAAGGTGAGTTGTCCTTTCCGAAAGCTGCTGTCAACCATTCTTTTCAGCATATGGGCTATGAGGGTGACTTCTCAATCAAAACCTTCAGGAAGGGGAGGGTCTCATCCAAATGGAAATACCTCCTCCATGTCATCATACACAGTCTCTCTAACAAGCATGGAGGATGGGATCAAGTTCCAGAGGACCTCTCCTTCATAGTCCATGGAATGGTTTAGGGGGTCAAATACAGGTATTCTCAATTTGTCTATACAAATTTACTTGCTAATTTAGACTCCTTAGAATACTACATGTTCCCCGATATGTCCAGCACATTCTCAACTGTGAACTAGGCTCACAGTTAAGGGGAACAAGTAATATTCTTAAATTGGGACAGATGAAGCCCAGCATCTTTAAAATACTAAGAAAGCCTACTTTGGCTTCTCGGGGTAAAAATAGCCCAGGTTCTAAAAATGTTTGAGCTCATTGCTCAGGGTGGCAACCTAGCAGCACCAGCTAGTGTTGAACCTACACCCTCTACCTCAACTCCACCCCCACAGCCTCAAATTACCATCAACTACAAAAGAAAAACCAAACGAATCCCTGCACCTGCTACTGAGCATGTGCAGGTCCCCATATCACAACCCACACAGGAGGAAGTGGAATCTCAAGCTTCTACTTCCCTTAAGGAGCAGACCACTCCCATCTTTCAAATGATCAGTGCCGAGGTTCCTCATGCTCAGCCTAACGAGCTTATATCCCCAACAGCTTAAGCCATCACTCTGAGTCTCAGCACTCAAGTGATCAACCTTCAGGGATAGTTACCACCCCCAGCCGCTGGACTTAAATCACCCTATTCCCAGCCTTGATTTCTATAATGATGAGGACTTGGGTTTCAGTGGGTACAATGAGTCTCTCCTTCTTCCCACACTCAAGGAGAAATGAGTACCCCTGACTACCCAGGTCTAGCCTATATTATATACCACAACTGAGGTGCGTCTTTCTGAACATGTTCAAGAGATCCATATGGAAGAGGCTCTCGCTTTAAAAAGTGATTACATCAGTAAGACCTTAACTTGACACTTCTCTAGAAGCTGTCATGATGCAGAGGAAATCCAGCAGCCAAGACACTATGCTGGTGATGAGGAAGAAGACTTGGGTCCAATTCTCTCATCCCCCAGTGATTTTTCAACTAAAGATGAGGGGAGTCTAAAACATAGGTGCACAAACTGACAAACACATGCACCTATCTAGTTTCAAATATAGTTCACTGGAATCTCAGGTGACTATCTTGCAACAAAGGGTCAATGACCAGCAACTTGAGATCACCGATCTCAAGGGCCAGTTAGCTGAGAGATCCTTAAGGAGGACTCAACCAGGTCCACAAGAACCTGTGGAAGTGATGGATGACACCCAGCTCACCTATGCAAGAAGGTGATGCTACCAAAAAAGGGGGAGAAAGTCCTCACAACCACGGAAACTAGGAGTTCCTCCCAGAGTATGGACATAGAGGGTAACCTCTCTTGTAATTGTCCAGACTCAACAACCTCCTCAAGTCATGAATATAGACTTACTCATTCAACACTTGCTTGAGGAGGGAATTCCAAAAGCAATGTCTGCTCCTTCTGAGAATCCAATTATAGGATGGGGGTATGACACAAACAGAATAGCTCTTGTGATATAGAGCTCAACGTCAACTGTAAATCTTCAACTTCTCACACCTGAGTTTCTATGAGTGCATCAATCTGGTGAACCTTCACTTGTCAACCCAGCCACAACAGACAAGCTGAGAGATTAGCAGACCGGATTCAAGACAGGGTGCTAGAGAAATTCAAATTGAGATCAAAAAGATATAGACAGAGGCTAGCAGGTGAGATCTTTGGTCAACTGGATGTTGAGGTGACCTGAGATTAGCTTCGAAGGGAAAACCTGACTGAAGGCCTAGAGGTTGAGCCTGTGAACCTTGAGGACAGGATCTCCCTCTACACCCAGTACCCTCTGTGAGGCACCAACGGTGAAGGTGTCTCACAACCTCTCTTGGCCAGAGGGTGAATGTTGAACCAAGCAATGAAGGCCAAAGTCCTCTCCACCCTGAGTCACCAAGGCTGTAGTTGACAAAGGGAAAAGGAAATTAACTCCTAAGGAGTTGGAGGAGGGAAAAGAGAGAGAGGAAGAGGAAGCTGAGGGGAGAGAGTTCAAGTAGGTCCCCAGGCTTCATGGAAGCTACAATTGGGCTGCCCATAGGCCAAATACTCAAGAAGATGAGTTAAGGGGCAGCAGGCTCAACTACCTGGGGACCAGGAACACAATATAGATGAACTCATCTCTCTCCCTTTAGAAGAGTTAATGAGTGGCTGATACTGAGCTGTCAAGGAGAGGAGGGAGGCAGAGGATGCAGTATTGTTTCCAAAATTAAAGAAGAAAGGAGACTAAAAAGACTCTACAAACCTGCTCCTATCCTCGCCCGTTCAAGAAAGTCCTAAGACAGAAAACTGTGGCACAGGCACAACTCAGGTACATAGGGAAGCTGAAAGAATAAATATGATAAACTACTGAGTACAACAGGACTCTATCAGGCAGCTGCACTTCTTCCCTTATCCTTTGAGTATATAGAGTGTGAATATCTCAAGCAGATGGAGGGAAAAAGCCACAAAACGAAAGAAAAGATGCTAAGAGAAAGCTAAGGGAAGAAGCTGCAAGGTCAAGGGCCATCATCCACAAAAGCCAAAAGAAGTCCGAAGATAGACAAAGGATGACGAACTTCTTGAAGCTGTATGGATTTTCGGAAGGAGGCTTGGTCCTATGTCTCTATCCACAGTGGATGAGCATATAAGGGTGATCAAGCAGAAGATCAAAAGGGGAGAGCTTGTGGACTTACACTCTCCACCAAGACCAACTCAACCTAAAGTTGAGGTAAAGGTTGAACCCATGAGCACACAACAACCTGAACCTAGAGGCATCTCAGCCAACTTCATCTTCTGATCCATAGCAGGGTCCCTTTTCTCCCTTCTAAACCTATGAGAGAAGAGAACCCAACAATGAGAGGGGACACTATGAACCATCTAGTGTGAAGACTAGTCCTCTCAGTTGAAAAACATCAAAGAGGGAGAAAAAGGATGGCCAGAAGAAGAACCCTACAAAGAAAAAAAAACTAAGGCATTCACCTCAACACCTCAGGATGAGTCAGACATCCTGAGGAAGTGCATGAAGAGGGCTGATCACCACCAATCCCATCAAAGTAGAGCCTCTTGCAGTTGGAAGACCCATCATGTCCTGGTGTTTTGCTGACAATCCGACAGATGGTATGTCACAAGAGAACAAGGAGGTCAGGATGTTTACTTTCACCAAGCATGTTTCCTTCCTTTACATGATCTCTATGACATAAAAAGATTCTATGAAAGTTGAAGGATCCTAACCATATGATGATGGAGAGAGTTTGCTGCTGATCCTAATGAGGACTATTTTTGAAGAATCTATCTATGGTGGTAGTAACAGCCTAGGGGGAGTTTGTAAGGATCTAATGAAGATTATTGAAGCTGATGCAACCAAAGATCTTCCAAACATGCACTAAGGAACAAGGATTAATTGCTTCGGAAGCTTTACACTCTCTAAGAAAACTCTAAGTGTAAAGTCTTCCGAAGCCCAAAAGTTCAGAAGAAATTACTTCGGAAGCTTTCACTTAACAAGAAAAATATTCCAAGTGTAAAAATTCCGAAGCCAAAGACAAGTTCTTCCGAACCCAAAGATGAAGTTTTCCGAAGCTTAAAAGACAAAGTCTTTCGAAGCGACTTTGCTGTGAGAGGATGATTTCTTCGAAAGACAGAGAAAAGATGTTTTCTCTGATCTACTTTTGATAAAGCTAACCAACTTTCTTTGCAACTCGATAACTCACCCAATGTATGAGTTGGTGAAACTTCCATGCTTTAGTGAATAGTAGATAAAGTCTTTGTCTGTAATTTTCTTATTTTGTTCCTTTAGACTTTTTGTACTAGGAAAAGTCATGGAGTTATGGCATGTCATAGTCACTAGTGCTATTGTTCTAAATTCTGTCTCATTGTTACTTGCGTTCCTGGTATCTTCAAAGTTTTATGTCCCTATTTGAACTGTTAAGTGATCTAAGATCACTCATCTTGTGAAACTAATGTTGTTAACAACCCTAACAGGTCATGCAAAAGGTGCGATCTCCGTTGGAGAAAAAACCGGATAACATTCACAGAGACAGTTAGAAGAACCAAAATGATGGTTCTCTACAGGAGTTGAATTGAAATCACACAATAACTGGTGGATTAGAACTTGACCATTCCTGAACAGTGTGCTCTTGCCCATTTTTCAAACCCGAATTGACTAAAGTATTTTGAACGCGTGGAAGTACAGCGGTGAGTCTATAAAATCGCTCTTCAAAATCAGAAACTCTATAAGCTTACAGGTTTGCCACCACAATGACTCATAAATTTTTCCTTTCATTGACTTTAAGCGCAAATTTACCATCAAGTAACGACAACATAAACCCGTGATATGCATGTGGAAACATAGTTTGATTGCCATATCATTGAGACAGCTCTACAGATATAATTGCCAATTTGGATTATCACCAATACAATCTTTAAGTTTGATATTAAAAAAACTTTCCAAGACTCTTCGCTCTCTGTTTTACCAACACCGTATGCAAATGGTAAAATGATGATATTCCATCCATACCTACTGTAAAAACATGGTGTCTAAAAACAGTCTCTTTAAAATGCCCCATCAATCACAATTAAAGGCCAAAAATTGCACAAAACATCAAATCTAAATAAATAAATAATGTAGTATTATTAAAATATTATTAAAAAAATACTCAAAATTTACTTACCACTGCATTGATCGCGACAAATAATATTTTCAAAACGTCCCATTTCATCTATAGCAATGTCAACGTACCCGAGTTTGCTTTCTTCAAGTTGTAGCAGTAAATAGGAAGATGTGAAAACGATTCTTCTGGAGATTATTTTAAATGTTCGAGTGCGTAAGCCTTGTCATGCCAAGCTTGAGCATACGATATGCTAACTTTGAATCTCTCTTTAATATCATTCATAATTTCTTTACCTCGATAAATTCTACCTCTATCTTTTAATTGGTCTTTAATGATATGACTAATACTTTTTCTTTGCTTGAGAATATTGGGAAAACTTGTGTTCTTGAATAAGTATATACTTATTAAAGTATCTAACTTGGAAATATGCTTGTATTTTTAAAACAGTGCGCACGGATACACCAATCGCAAACCATCGTGTACGACATGACGCCTCAAATAACTTTTTGATGAGTTAACCACTTTATACTTCAAAACATTGGGTTAGACACATCGTACCCAATTCTGTGTAATTCTTTTTTTTGTTGAAACAATCACCTTCAAAAATAGTTGACAACCAGAGCTAGAATTTTGAGTGGATTATTTGTAGGATCGCTATAACTCCGGTTGTGAAAAAAAATATACTTTATGAACTTTATACTCGAAATGATAGGGAGTTGGATCCTCTTTTTCATAAAAATTCTCATAATTTCGTTTTCATAATGACATTCTTGCTTAACATCAATATAACTCTCATCTATTCAAAAGGAATGTCATTTAAATCATAAATAAACTTTTTAGTGTCGTTTGTAAAATCAATTTTTTTCGTGGACAGCAGCTACTACCAACACCGGATCTTCACTGACGAATAACGTAAAATTCGTTTTGACCATTAAGAACAAATTCATAAATAAAAATAAATCTTTATCATCATATATATCAATAAAATGAGTATAAGTAGACATTTTATACGATAACCGTAAATAATTTTGAATTCTCAGTTTTGAAAAAAAATATATGGTTTAATTCATCATATGGTACATTACTAGATAAACTAAGAACATGTCTAACACATTTACCTTTTAACAGTAGATAATCTTCAACACCGTTTACAAAATGTTATTTACCTCACTACATAGTATGATATTAACTGAAATTTCTGATTTGAGAGGATTTTAAGAAAAAAGTTGAACAAGAAAGTTGAGGAAAATGTAAGATTTGAAACTTTGTTAAGGGTAACATTGTATTATATAGAGGAAAATCAAATTAAATTATTTTATGTATTTAAAAAACAATAATAATGTGAAAAAATATGGTTGTTTTTTTTGGTAAAAACATATAATTTTTTATTATGGTGAGGGGGGGGGTAGTTTGGTAATTTTGGGCGAGGGATTCCATAATCCTCGCTGAGTCAGCTAGGAATCTGTCACGTGGGCGAGGGATTGGGAAAAAATACATGTGGGCGAGGGATTATGCATTCATTACCTGGAAGACCGTGCCGGCGAGGGATATGGATATTCCTCGCCACGTAGGCGAGGGAGGGACATTTGGCGCGATTCGATTGGTTGTTTCTTTGATAAACTTGATTTTTAACTTGTTATTTTGCTAATTTGATTTTTGTCAAAATTAATATTTTCGTAATTACCCCTAAATTTATTACTCTATGATTAGAGAACCTTTGGGTTGATTTTAGTTCCTCAATCATTGGTTCAGTTTTTTGCAGATAATATTTACAATGCATAGGCAGTTTCTACACTAGATATTTACCAAGTCACTAAATATGGTTGGGCACATAATTTGCTTATGCTATAGAAAAAAAACATAATTTGCTTATAAAACTAAAAAAAATTCAAAAACTATTTAGAAAAGAAACGGTTGGGTTAACGCTGTTCTATGATTTCATCAGGAGATAAAACAAAAGTAAGTTTTACTGATTTAGAATAGAGAAAATCATAGATAACTGATAAATATCAAATCAATTTTTAATTTATAGTCATTAAATACGCGATTTAATTCCATGTATCATTATTATTTGGGAATCGATATATTTATGAAATTTCAACATCAAGAGATTTTGTTTTAGTATGTTGTATTTTGTCAATCACATAGATTTTTTCAAGAATTAAAGATTTTAAAGTAAAGAAGTGATCAAGACAATTGATAGCCTAAGAATATATAGTGAGTATGTAAATTTTTCATGTAATTCATATCTGTATAGATAAAATGTTGTCTAATATGGACACTATCATATAAGTGATGTGTAAAAGAGTTAAACATGTTTATGATATTTCTTTTACAATTTATGATGTATATGTTAGTTGTAGTACGGGGAAACAAGTGCATTGTTTGTATACTCTTTTGCTTTCGAGTAACAAAATCAGAATAAACAGTTTATATACATTTATCTTGGTATCATGATCGACAACTAATCATGTTTTTACGTTTTTTGTTTGATAATTTCACTATAATCATGGGATTAATACCATTTTCTACTTAATAATCTATTAGAAACAATATATAATTAGTAGTTATTGATTTGGAAATGTTCTTAGTACTTTATTTGGGCTAGAAATTTGTCTTAGGGCAAGAAGATCACGATGTCATAAATTTGAATAGTTTTACAGCGAGGTTTTATGATTTATATAAGAAGCTTTGTATTTATGTTTTAGCTTTTTGAAAAAGCATATCAAATGATTCAAATCAACTAAAACAAAGTATATCAAACATAGAAATAATATAGACACCTTTTGTAAAGCATTGTCGTATGTATTTTCTATATTCTTCAATCATTTCTTAAAACAATATGGAGTGCGTTATAGATTTACCTAAAAGGATAAAGGGATGCCCAAAATACAGGCCATAAGGGCCTTCATGGGTCGTATTCCCAGACAAAATCTGCAAGAAATCTCATTAGTATTTCAAAGCTTTAACGGGCCCTAAAGTCGTTTATGGTTGTTTTTTCGTGGCGTGTGGACGATGTTAAGGGTCGTTGGGTTGTTATTGAACAGGTCTTAACCCTGTCATAGCCCATAGGGATTTTTTCTTTTTTTTTGATTGACACGATGTAATATTCCTCGATTAGTATATAATTTTGTATTTATTAATATTTATTTGATAGGCATAATATTCCTCGATATATGTGTTAATAATATGAAAGAATGTAATATTTCCTACCTATATACTATATAAACTGTTATATGTTAATCCATTTCATCGATAAATTCTATATTCATTTTTTTGTTTATGTGATAAAATAAAAACGTGACATTAACGATGACGCCTCCTGGTGCAAACCTAACATCAATATGTGTCATGGTTCAACTATAGACGAAGTAGGAGCGAAAGGGAATGCAGACAGAAACTCTAGTGTTATCTTCTGATGACCCCTCCTAAAAACCCAAATCAACATGCATCTCCATGGAGTCTGACCATCTGCCTTATCAACGCCTCAACACATCCACATCACCAACATCCCCCAATCAATCGTCCGCATCCCCTATAGTGTCATGCCTAAAAGCCTTCATAGTGGCCTCCTAGTGTAGTCTCTCACGGGACTAAAGATGAGGGTGTGGGTCTAAAAAATACCCTAACCCTCGGGCTCGGTCTCAGGACGCAAATGCTTGCATGATGCCATAATCTGAAAATTTTAAATTTCAAAACAAATTAAAACAAAAGGAATACGAGCCTTGAAGAGTAGTCACGACTCGTAATCTTTTTATCAATTCAAATACTTACGAGTCGTGACTGCTATTCACGGTCCATATCCCTTTGAATCCCCAAACTCTTACGGGTCGTGAAGCATGGTCACGTCCCGTAATCCCCAATTCATCCGAAATATGAATTTTAAATCAAAATTAAAACGTGTTTATACTCTAAATACGTTAACAATAAAGACAAAATTCGAGTACTTACCGGTAATAGAAGTCGGAGAACGGAAAACGAGTGGATATCACGAGCATCGTCAAAAAGAGGGTATCGTATGAGAGAAAATGGGCGTAAATGAAGATACTGGTCGTGAAGCTTATATAAGATAAAGCTTCACGGCCCATGAAACAAATACAACCCGTTAAATGTTATAGTAACGGGCCGTGAAATAGTTCACGACCGTTAATCTATTAAATATTATAAATGGCTCGTAAAGGTTTAACGGGTTGTGACGTGCTTCACGAGTCATTAAGGACTACCCTCACGGGTTGTAAGACGCTTCACGACCCGTTAAATTTTTTCCAAAAAAAAAATTAAAAACTAAAAAATAATAGCATTATAAATATGTAACATATCACACACATTTTCTACACTCAAATTCAAATTACTACGACAAGTTCTTCGTCAAGTTCACTGTCAACTCTAGAAAACCCAATACCATGGACGAACGAAGAGTATGTGACTTTACTAAGACCTTGTCTTGTTTCGGGCACTATTTTATCAATCGGGCAGCCTTCAATATTTTTGAATCGCGTTTTGACACGTTTTCATCAAATTCTTGAACGTGACGAATAACGTGCACTTGTGAACTTAACAAGAAGTGATTTGATTTGAGAAGAATCTTGACATTTCACACCATCTACGACAACATTTACGATAAGCGCAATATGGTACGGAATGATACCAACATTACGATGAGGGCTCAAGAACAATACCAAACTACACTCGGGACATCTTTTAATCAAGTTGTAGTTTGAAAATATCTTAAAGAACAACAAGATTGAAGATTTTATTTTCAATTATGTTTATATATTTATTACATGTACTAATAATCTTAGTTTTTTTCATTAAAAACAGGAGCGTTACATAATAATGTAAATTACATCATTACATTGTACATCTTGTATACAGTTCATCTCAAACCTAAGGCAAGCATCTTGTAAATTAACTTCTTGCCATTCCAAATATCTGTGTTAAACCATCCTACACAATAACATACAAATTACAACTCCTTAATCTCAACCAATATGACCACCATTAGTCTGCCCCGTAGTTTCACTTGACAATGGAGAAGTTTGGTAGTGGCCAGGGGGGCCCCCGCCCCCCTCTTTTTTCATCAGTAGTGTAAATTTTCGGATCGTTAGTGTAATTTTTGGCCCGGTTGGTTCAAGCTCCGCCACTGTCACTAGACACTACCGATTCATCAATTCTTCTTGCCCAGAGTGCCATCAATAACATATACATGGAAGAAAATATAAGAAATATATTTCAAATTGCACAACAATATGCCAAATTTATGATGAATGCACCATGAATCATCATAAGTATTTGGACGACATTAATATGGGAAGATATATGAAGTTGTAGTGACTCCATACAAATTTAAAAACAATACTAGTTTTTATCATCACCAATGATTGGTACGTACACCTGTAAAAAAATTAAATCACTATTATATTTTGTTTTTTGTTTGCAAATATAACATAAAAACAACATTACCATATCAACCTCCCATAACGGAATAAATAGTTTGATCCTCCCGTCTGCATATTGATCCTGTGTATATTAATTTAAACAATTCAAATGGGAGAATCGTCCGTTGATTATGACCCGACAACTCCTCTGTTCTATGTATTCTTCTAATCACCAAATCATCATTCTATATGTCCACGTCCAAACATGTTGTAAAATAATATATTAACTTTACAATTTAAAATATAAAATTGATAATTACACGTTAAAAATCTTACATATAAACATAAAGCCATGTTCCATAGTAGGAAACCCCAAAAATCTAAGTTAAGATTCACAAGGCCCATGTAATACATCCTACATGACTAGGCATCTCCATTACGCAAAAACTGCATAATATTTTGAGACCGGTTCTTGCCATTCTGCCAACGATGGTTATCCATTTGTTCCGGAATTCTCTCAGCAATTACACAAGTGTTAGAAGATAACTCATTCTAATATCTTCTATTACTTCCGTCAGAAGACATTTTCAATTAACTCGTTTCAAACTCACCCGATAGAATTTACGGGTGAGTTTCAAACTCATTTTTAATTAACTCGTCTCAAAGTCATTCTAATGCCTTCTATTACTTCAGTTGGCTAATACTTACATTGCCCGTAGAATTTACGGGCTCTTCTTAACGACCTGTAAAACCGTTAACCGGTCATGGGAGAAATAAACTGAAATAATTACTTTTTGCAGAATTTTACGGCCCGCAATGCCCTTCACAGGTTTTGGAAAAAAAGCCAATGGGCGTCCCTTTAACACCTATAGGGTGTACGTATATCATGTCTAATAATAATATGGTAACCACATCTTAATAAATCCGAGTTTATTTAAGATATTAGCAACTTGAGAAATTAACCAATTTAACTAAAAATCTTCATGCATTGTTAGTTCGATCAATGATCCTTTCAAATGATGGGTCTAAGACGGTTTAGTGTCAAATGATTAAATTTACTAAAAAAATGTCTATAGTGACGACATCTATGCGACGACATTCATCGCTTCTATAGATGAGACTATAGCTACAACTTGTCATTGCTATTATCTTCATAATTTTTTGAAGTAAATTACAGTATTAGTCATTTAATTTTAGTCCAATTTGCATGTATTGTCCTTTAACTCCAATAATTACAAGAATCATCATTTATTTGAAAGTTTGTAACGTGTTACGTTCTTCACACTAACTTAAGTTAAAAAGTTCTGTAGTTATTTATTAATGACTGACTTGTCTTTTTTTATTAAAAAAAATAAAACACTATTTAAAATAAATAAAAAATATAAATATAAGTTTGATCACTGTAACATCCGGCCCCTCACACCACTAACATCTTTCACATGGTTTAACACTCGTTAATGGTAATTAAGCATAAGCAAACTTAATTTACTATTATTAAATATAATTTCACGTATATTACAATTAATATGTATAATTCAACACTAATAATATAATTCGATCATAACTAATCTTTTATGTATCTAATCTACCCTAACTATCATAACCAAAAATCATTGACCTTGTTTGACAATTTGTATAATCAATATGTATAATTTAATATCAATGATCATAATTCGAGCATAACTACCTTTGTGTATGTAAGTGACTCTAAATAATTGATATTCGTTGTTTATAATTATACATAAATGTAATATTTATAATAATTACTTTACGCTATAGTTAATTTAGCAAAAGATGAAATAGTTTTCAAAATCAGAACGGTAGAAATTAATTAGGAGTAGCATATATTCAACGTATGGTACAACATCCTATGCAGGTTATGCACGTGTCAGTTGTTAAACCACGTTTCAACCACCTTTTTTCGAGAGAGAGAGAGAGAGAGAGAGAGAGAGAAAAGGATGATCCCAGAGGTGTAAAGAGAGATGGTTATCATATAAGGAGGAGCCATTGTGACCTCCAATCCTGACATTCATTTAACGGCGATGGTGTTGATGACAACCCTGGTGGGGGGGGGATCACTGAAATTTCTTTTCTCACACAATGGCCCTATTAGAGCTTAGATGATCTCTTCTCCTTTTCGATTCACTGTTGTTTAGCCTTTGGCAAAGACATAAATTACAACAGTGAAAGAGCATTAGGCTTTACAGGATCTAGGTTTTGGTCTTTTTTCCTCCGGCACATGTCGCCGGCTGCGGCTAAGGTGAACTCCTACTTTTGTTTTGCTATGTTGTTTGTTTGACAAGGAGCTCAACTACATATCATATCACACCTGTAGAATTGATAATTAAGCATCAGTTGGGAGCTTCATATGATACATCAGTTATTTAGTTGATGTTCAATCGATCATTTCATAGATGGTATTGTTTGTAATCAATAGTTTTGGGCGAAAGAAACTAACCAAAAAGTGTGTTGCTTGGCCATTTAATACTAGGTAAAATTAGGGAGCTAGAAGAAATAAAAGTAGCAGTAGTTTTCTTAGTTGAATTAGATAAATGGTTGAACCCAAACCTCATTCAAGCTATTGCATTTAGCATTTTTGAATTAAGCTACTGCTTTCCAAAGTAAAATGACTGATGCGTGATTCATTTAGAACAGTTACTGTACCCAGTTCACATTTAGTTTATGTGACAAGGTAGGTGATAGATTTCTTGGTTACTTTAATCTAAAACTTACTCCTTGACCTCTTTTAACTCTTGCCATTATTGGGTACAGTGCTCTCTTGAAATATTTCCAAGATATTATGACATGCTCGAATGACAATCATAGGAAGCTCAAAATGCCTTATGCCATTATGTCAAAAAAATTGTAGGTCAAGTTTATTTATTCCGATGTTATTAATTTGTTTCCTGTTTTATTGCAGAGGTCGGCTTATGAAGTATACTTGCTGCATTTAAGTGATGTTGTTAACGCTCCTCCTAAAGAAGAGTTCATATTGTGATGGCTGGTCTTATAACCAACATAGCAACACCTACTCCTAATATATCACTACCTTTGAGGAGTATAAGATGCAATGATATGAGGTATGTTAATTGTATATATTTTTTTTACAAGTGTCAGTTTTTATCCACTTATTTACAAAGAGACATGTTGATATTCATTAACGGGTCAGATAAGTCATATAAAAATAGCCAATATAGAAACAGGGTAAGTCATATAAACTTCTAAACCATTTGACTTGAAAAGTTAAGTTATTACTGTAATAACTAGAATTGTAGCTCGCACGTTGATGCGGTTGTCTTTTCATCACTTCTTGAAAACGATAATTTGCAATTGTATTATACCCCAAATATACATGTCACTTTTGCACTACAAACTAAATAGTTGAAAAAATAACTATGTTATACAGTTTAGTATATTTTTTAGTTAGTTTTATTTAAACTTTGATTAATTGTTCATTCTTATACAGTTGAGATTTGTGATTGTTAGGCATAGGGTGCTATAGTTTCCAGACTTATGTGATTGAAATTGTGCATTTCAAATGATTAAGTGCAGTTATGTGATTGAAATGGAAACGATGATGATACAAGATCCACTGATATTGAAATGAACTCTGAGGTTGATAAAAAGCTTGTAGAGGAGCAGAAGTTTGATAGAGCTGAGGTATTAAACCGAAACTTCTTTTTTATGAAATGTTTAAAATAGTTATTTCAATTTTTTACCTCTTTCTTTAAGGCACAAGATACTTTCAAATTGGCTAAACAAATAAGGCAGCGTGCATCTGATGTTCAAAATGACAAAAAAAAAACAAGCTGCTATTTCAAAACAACTCTAACATTTATAGCGTGAATGATGATAATAAAAAACATCTCATGAGATGAGGATGACACGTCAATATTAAAATTGTTAGAAATGAAAAAAGATGACACTTGAAGTATTTCAAGAGTCATTTTAATGTTAATGTCTTATTTAATTTACTTAAAGTATTCATCTTTTAACTATTCATCTAGGTAGGTTTGTGGCGAGATGAAGAAAAAAGAGGCAGCTGTTTCACAATTCCTAATTCCGATTTCATATTATTACCAACTTAGCCAAAGGTTGCCCGACCCAAACTTCACGTAATATCCTCCAACCAGGTCCACCTCTAAATCAAAAATTAACATGAGAATTAAAAGTTGTCACATTTAATAACCAATGTTAAACAGAGAAGTGTGAAGGTAAGTACGTTGGTGGAAGAACCATCATGTAAGACGGAATAAACCTTACATTTGATGCGTTGATTAGGGGGTGCGTAGCTTGCTGGGCCATTAAACAGGAAGTACATTTCATGTTTTTTATTCGAATCGGTTTCGTGAATGAGAATTGATTATTGTATGAGTTTTCCTTCTCTAATTTACGATACGTGTAGTTCTTTTGTTTATGAACAAATAGAAAATCCTTTTCGCTTCCTCATTAATTAATTTTCTTTTGCTAATTAAATTATAAACTTCTTCAAACCCATCTTGGCTGCAAGTATGGAGAATTAGGTCCTAATTTTGTTTGGTTAATGTGTGCAGGTAAATTATTGTGAATTTCTGGTCATTGGCTGCAAGTATGGAGAATTGAGTCCTAATTTTGTTTGGTTAATGTCTGCAGGTTAATTTTTAAGTTGAAGTCCTATAAGAATATCTTATAATATGATTGTGTGTATGAACCCAAAAACTACATGTGGATCAAGGGAGTTGACCAACAGAAAACTAAACATGTATAAGTTAAAGTATAAGGGCACCCTCAAATATAATGGTTGTGAAATTACATCTTTTGGCATAATGTTACACAAGCCCTGCCTTTAAATACATAACACCACAGCCGGTAAGTGTTTACAAAACAGTTTATTATAACCATGTTTATTAACCACGTTAATATATCAACCATTGTAATGATGCACAAACCTCTGCGGACATAGTGCACTCATTCAATTTACGACCCTTAGTTGATGTGATATAGCTTGCCAAAATCTCTTTTGATAGGTTTTTCTAGTTCTTATTACTTTCTATGCAAGTATAGTTTTAATAACATGATTGGACTACGTACATATCTCAGAGCCTCGATTTCCGTCCACCATGCGCGCAACGGACAACCCTAGTAATAATAACAACAATAATTACATATAGAATAATAATTTAATAATAATAATAAATATAAATATATTAATATCAGTATTAATTATATCTAAAATTGATTAATTTTAGCAAAAGAATATATATAACCTTAAGGCGACGACATGTCGTCGCCATATGACGGTCTATTTTCCCTCCAAGTTATTTCGGAAAAAAAAAACAAAAAATAACCCTAAAATGTATAACCCTAAAATGGTGGTCTATTTTCCCTCCAAGTTGTCGCCTCAGGGTTTTCATAAAGGCGGGTTATTTTCCCTCCAAAGTATTTCAGAGAAAAAAAAAACAAAAAAATAATTTTTTTACGTATGGCGACGACAGAGTAACTGCAATTTTATTTTTTTTAATTTTATTTAAATAAATCAAAAACTAAATAAAATTAAACAATGGCAACGACTCTTGGTCCCCTATGGCAAAGACTTTTTTTTGTCACTATAGGACATCCTAAGGCGACGACATGTCGTGGCCATAGTGCTAGAATAGCCAAAAACAAAAGTGACCCTGTGACGACATGCGGGTGAACTATAGCGACAAAATCATGTCGTTGCCATAGGCCTAGTCGTCATAGGGTCTTTTTCTTGTAATGAACTCCACCTTCATTAGCAATGGCATGAACTAGTTTAGTCTTGCCACACCCAGGCGGCCCGTGCAACAAAATACCCTCCATCGTTACACCAAGGCTTAGAGGGACATCCGGATCACACAAAGGAGCGAGCACATCTGTCATCAACTCGTCCAGCAGAGCATCCATACCACCAATATTGTCCTTAACCTTGGACCATTATCCTTTCCACAAACAACACCACCACCATCATTATAAACGTTGTTGGGCTCAATAATATTATCTTTCATCACCAAATGATCATCCTTCTTCTTCTCCTTATATTGACTATCAGTTCGCAACTCTAACTCCACATTTTCAGGCTTCTTCAAGGGTTTTGTGATTTCTATGTAACACCCGGATATTTTAAAAAAGAAGAAAAGAAGAGAAAAAGAAAAGAAAAAAGAAGTATAAGCAATAAAGGTGAAATAACCCAAGTTGAGGGGTTAAAGTTGTGCAACAGGCAAACTTTAATATTATTATGTTTAAAAGTGGGCATGGCCGCCCACTCCCTCTGCTCACCAACTGCCTTCGATAGCAGCAAAAGAAGAAAAGCAGAGTTCATCGGTTTTCTAGAGAGAAGAAGAACAAGATCGTCTAGAAGGTAAGATTTTGTATGTTTTGTTCGGTTTCAGCTGGGTTTTCAGTTTGTAGACCGAGTCTTATGTGTTTCTCTGTGTTCAGTTGTGTGTTTTTGGTGTTTTTAGGTGTTTGAACTCCAAGTGCTCTTAGTTTGGAGGAGTTTTACTCGAAGGCTGCTGTAGGTGAGTTCTAGATTCCTGGTTTTTCTGTTTTAAACATGTTTTGGGGCTGAAATGCATGTAAACTATTATTTTTGAAATTCCCAGAATGTTAACTGTATGTTTCCCCTGTTTTATGTGGGTATGTGTGTTTGTGAATGTTTGACTGAATTATGTGGTTGTATGCTTGTTTTATGAGCTTAGTATGCTAGATTTGGGCTAGGATTATGTAAAAATGATGATCGAGAACTGAAAATTTACATAAGTTAGAACTGGTATAGTGCCCATGCGCCTAAGTGTTGCTTATGCGCCTAAGTTTTCCCATGTTCCCAAGTACTCATGCGCCAACATAGTTCCCATGCGCCTAAGTTTTTGCCCATACGCCTAAGTGTTGCTCATGCGCCTAAGTATTCATGCGCCTGCATAGTGCTCATGCGCCTGCATAGTAATCATGCGCCCAAGTGTTCCATGCGCCTAAGTATCCATACGTCTGCATAGTGCCCATGCGCCTACATAGTGCTCGTGCGCCTACGTTGCCTTAGAATTTTTCTGAATTTTGGGAAAAATGGAAATTTATGATTAAGCTCTAGGATGTTAAGATGGGTTATGTTTGTTCATGTTATGCATGTTATGGCATGTTATTGATATTCCTTATTACGTATTATTACGTAACTTTACGTGGTGTGTTAATGCTCTTATACGTAAAGTATCATATAATGAAAGTGAAAGACATTATTAACGAAGTGGAACCTAATGAAAGAATGTAAAGTCTTGCAAGCAAAGAGGCTCACAACTCATTGAGGGGTTGTTAGCTCAACTATGTACGGTTTAGCTAACCCATGAGGATGCGCACAGGGGTCAATCCTTGTGATTGACCAATATGTATGAAACGGGATCCTTGTCGCTTGTCTCGTACTGGAGTCAGCTTCGTGCACAATGTTAGGGGTCTATTTATAGACTTCGGTCCAGTTCCAGCTTCGTGCACAATGTTTGGGGTATAGCATATGACATGGGTCTAGATGAAAGTGAAAGATAATGATGAAAGTACGAAATGAATGAAAAGAATGTTGGAAGATAATAATGATATTATCAAGTTGTACGTATGTTGTGTGATCACGAACGAAAAGGTTTTTACTAAAGGTAAAGTATTTATTATATAAAACTAGAACTCACTCAGCGACGCTGACTTTTATGTATTTTCAGTTGGCAGGTAACTTGTTGCTGAGGATGGCACCAGGGTGAAGCTACTTGGTGGGCAAAGACTGGCATCCATCTCATGCAATAATAATGATGTTGTTTTGTAATACAACTAAATGATATTTTGTAACCTTGTAAATAACGATGTATTACTTGGTAAATGTATTTATTAAAGCATGAAATGGTTTTTGATGAATTATTCCGCTGCAAGGTATTATTTACTTAATAAATTTTAATATGTTTTGTCATAAAAGGGGTTGTGATTGACCAACTGTTGGGTTTCCGGGTACGGGGCCTTACATTCTAACGCGCTGTTTTTCCTTCGGAGCAATGATTTAGTTAGATTAAACGTTGGCAGCTTCAAGTCCTCATCGCCGGACGGAGGAGAGCTTTCGTGGGTCTCGTGTACACCGCGGTGTACACTTTAGAGTAAAATGTTTTTTTGGTACCTGGTTTGTTTTGATTTTTCGGTTATGGTACCTGTGTTTTTTTTTTTTTTTGCGATTACAGTACTTGTTTTTTAAAAAAAAAAACTAGAACGGCCATTCCATCTATTTTCCAAGTTAATGGTGTTATGTTCCAGGGGTATTTCCGTCTTTTCATGTGTGCGTCTTTTTAAAACCCTTGTTTAATAAAATGGGAGATCATAGTCGAGGCTTCGGCCGAGAAGAAACCTCTTCGGAGATCAAAAGGCGAGCAGCAGCACCGCAGCCATGGCGACTTCATCAGATAGCTCTACCATCCACCACAGAAACCGTCGCACCAGGAGCAGCAGCACTCCAATTTCTTCGGTGATTTGTTCATGTGGGTCTACAACCGAGGCTCGAACCTCCTGGACTGATGCAAACCTAGGTCGAAGGTTCCATTGTTGTGTTGTAGGATGTGGTTTCGTTACCTGGGTTGATCATGCCATGTGTCAAAGAGCAACCCGTATCATTCCAGGATTGTTACAGTCGGTGAACAGGCATGAAGCAGTTGCTAAAAGATTGAGAAATGAAAACAAATGTCTTAAATTTGCTTTGGTTTTAAGTTGGGTGCTTTTTGTATTGTACCCAACGATGTAGATTATGTAACCAGTATGTGGTTTGAGGTAGATTATGTGCTATGAGATAGTTTTGGTTTATGTATTTCTGATTAGGTGATGATGTATTGCTTGTTTGACTTTTAATGTGAAAGTGAAAAAGTTTAATATTGTTGTCAAAGTGAGGAACAATTTTGACCCAAATAACCATAACTTGAACTAGTTATGATACATAGTCACCATTAAAAATAAGACAATCATACATAGTAGCCTAATTAAAGTCATCCAAGATACACCAAAATAAAATCTACCAACATACACCAAAATAAAGTCATCTAAACATCCAATGACTATATTGTTCAAAAGACATTAACATCCACCAAATTGAAGTCACCCAGTTTGTGAAACCTACGAAGCACCCTGTGAAGCATTTTGTGAATCTTGTGCACCATTGTCTGAACAACCCCGAGAGTTATGACCACTTTGCTTGCATTTCTTACATGATTTACGATGACCTTTCCAAGTAATTTTCCCATCCTTCTCTATGTTATGTAATTTTCCCATGCTGGTGCGACGGTTTCTATGGTGGATGGTAGAGCTATCTGATGAAGTCGCCATGGCTGTTGTACTGCTGCTCGCCTTTGATCTCCAAAGAGGTTTCTTCTCAGCCGAAGCCTCGACTATAATCTCCCCTTTTATTAAACAAGGGTTTTAAAAAGACACACATGAAAAGACGGAAATACCCCTGGAACATAACGCCGTTAACTTGGGAGGTAGACGGAATGGCCGTTTTAGCCATTTTTTTAAAAAACAAGTACTGTAACTGCAAAAAAAAAAAAAAAAAAAAAAAAAAAAAAAAAAAAAAAAAAAAAAAAAAAAAAAACAGGTATCGTAACCGCAAAATCGAGACAAAACCAGGTACCAAAAAAGCATTTTACTCTATTTTTTATTTAGGAACTATCAGTATATAATTATATATTAAAAAGAACTTGGAAATTTCTTTAACTAAATACGACATAAGAACAAACATTATTACAAAAATAATAAAAAAGACTTTAATTTTAAAATATGAAATGTAAATATTAATAAAAAAAAGCTAAATTGAAAAAAAAGGAAAAACTAGGACGGCACCCTGTAAACGAGAAAAGCTAAGAAAAACTAAAAAAAAATAAAAAAGCTTATGTGTAACTAATGTGTCCCATGAAGAAAATAGGACAACTACCAGTTACCTGAAAACAATCAAATCCCAGATGGGTCAAATATCAACGTTAAACTTACCTATCGTTTAGCAAGTACCACTACAATAACAAGCTTTCATTTCATCCCATAATATGAATTTATGTTCTTTAAAAAGACTAAGTATATATCAAAGCTTCAAATGTTCACCAAACACATGATTTGCACATTTAAAATGTGATTCAATCATCTTACGTACAAGGCTAATGCGTATCATCTTACTATTTCAACTTAGATTGGATACACTCATCCACGATTGATCATTTATGTTCAATTTGTGTTCAACTTGTGAATGTATTTTGTATTGAACAATTTTAAACAATTGTTATGATTTGATTTTAATGACTTGCACTTCATTTAGCATACATAGTTCAAGTCTATTTAAAGATCACAACCTCACAGGCACATATAATCATATTCGACGTGTTCATTATTACTCATTCACACTCATGCAGTACTTATTACAAAGTAACACCACAATTTCATTCGACTAGTGTAGTTACCTGAGCGCGCGTTGCATGCATGACAAACGGGATGATCCGAGGCTCGGATAGATGCATGTTGTCTAATTACCGCATCCATACCATCATAGCCATTCTTTATTAATTAAGCGGAGGCAAAATTATTATTAACAGGCTCAGATCTGATAATTCGTTGTGGCTGCAAACGTCGTGTTTACCACGCCATAACAACAAACTCTTTTTGCATCGTCATTGCCTCTCAAGTGAAGGGCAACCAAATTCAACAAGAAATGAGTTCTGACATAATAATCATAACCAACTCAGTATCGTCTCGGACGAACCAAAAGTCGTCGTCATCTACGCAGCATCAACATCGTATTTCATAAGAATAATAAGAACCAGAAGAGTCTTGGATGACTAAGACTCATCTTCATAGAAACCAGAAAGCATGAATAAATCAAAAGGAAAACAGTTCCAGAAGAGATAAAAACCAAAACAAAAAAAAAATAACCCAAGAAGCAGAGATGGAGAGAGGCTTTGACGGAGCCAAGTCGGCTGACCGGCATAACACCGGTGACGACGGACTATGGCTTCAAACGATCCACAGCCTCCCCCCTCCCTCCCTCCCACCCCCCCCCCCTGAGGTATATAATAATATCACCCCTCCCTCCCCCCCCCAAAGTGCCATATATATATATATATATATATTATATATATATATATATATATATATATATAACTGCATGACACTATTAAAATGGGCACTTCAAACCACATCAAGCGGAATGGCAAACAGATGTCTCAAAGAGTGGTGACAAGACCAGCCACCGTCTTTGTTGCCACCATCATCATCACACAAAGAAACCCACAAAAGTCGTATAAAAGGATAACCAAAGATACATACATGTGTTTACGGGCAGATCTAACGCCACCGATTAGGTGGTGATAGGCGTCGGGAAGACCACCAAACCCTAGTCAGTCTCTTAATTTTCTCTCATAAACCACTAAACCCCTTTCTCTCGCTCGTCATTATGGGATTCAAGCGCCGCCGTGGGAGTTGTCCACTGATTGTGGCTCCCGGCAACACATGAAACATCCTGACCAGCGGTCGTGCTGCCGTTAAGGCAGCGCCCGTCACGAAGATGATCGGGAAGACCACCAAATGAGAAGAACCAAAAAGGAGCGGTGGTATAAGTCACCGGACGCACCACCGGAACAATTCTTCACACACACTCTCTCTTTCTAAAGCAATAAAGAAAGAATAAAAATGAAAAGACGATTACATGATGCCAAATAAGTGTGGATAGGAAGACTAAATTGCAAAACCCAAAAGATCTTGTGACCAAAACATAAACACCAAAATTCCAACTATTCCTTTTGGTTGGCAAATTAACATTATATTATATAATATAATATAATATGACCCACTTATAAGAATTCTTTATGTTCTTGATATTAAATCATTTAAATCTCACAAATTTCTTCACTCGGGTTTTTTATTAAAAACCTAATATGCATAATAGAACTTTTGGTAAATGAATGACATACTGTCATATTAATCCATATCTACCATTATATCACACCATACTTCGATCATTTCAACATATTGTACAAATTTCAAAGATGATTTATAACAACATTATTAAAAGCTTCATATCTCTAAAAAGGTCCATTCACCCACATTTGCATCTTCTACTGCATCAAAACCCAAACCCTCAACCCTCAAACATTTATTTATATTTCATTATCAATTAAATGTTTACAGAATTCAACGACAATAAACACAAGAATTGGATCACTTTCAACCAATATTCACATTTTACACTCAAGTCATCATCAAGTGTATTCAATTAACATTGCCATAAATAAAAAATTATATTAAATTAAAACAATATGCGAGAAAATATAAAAGATTTTAAAACCCAGAAAGGAAAAAAAATAATAAGAAAATCACGAGTAAAAAAACAAAAAGTAGAAAATTGATGCCACACTGTTGTAATTTCTATGCAACTATGTAAGCAAGCTACTAGGCGGGTCGTTTAGTCATGTCAAGAACCTGCCATCCACTGAACCCATATCACAAACAAGAGTTTGGAAGCCAAACCTGACATTGATAAGCCGTAATAGCACAGCAAGAGTTTGAAACGTCTGTAGGTGCGTGTGTAGCGAGTCAACCATGTTCTAGGGAATTCAAGCAAATGAGAAGTAGATGTTCAGGTTTTCCTAAAAGTAATCCGTATAGACACAAAAAAACAAACCCAAAACATGAGCATGCACACCTATTTTATTAATGGTTCGAACCATAGCTAAGTCGTATAAACACAAACAACAAACCAAAAACATGTAGCAAGAACAACATACTTTCGTTTGGTATCAAACTTCACAATCGATAGAAAAATCTAGACACTAAAACAAATATATTAACTTACATCATTTTACGCTCATGCCAACGTGTTATTTTTCAACAGTTTGGTGATTATTGCAGAAAGTGCAGAAGCACTTACCCCACATTGATCACCAGCAAAGCAAGATCTACCTTCTTCAGCAGCTTTACACAACTTAGGATCCAATGGTACTTTTCCAAGAAACGGGACCCCCATCTCAACGCACATTCTTGCTGCCCCACCACCACTGCTATCAAACACCTCACTACACGCTACCAAATTCAATAATTCAGGTGCTTTTTCTCTCAAAACTGCGATAACTTGCTCTGTAACATCCTCTTGTTCTTCTTCCCCGTTCTTGGATGGTTTCAAATACTTGAAATCAGCAAGGGATTGGGATAATCCGCTCATATTCTCAACAACACCAAGAACTCGAATCCCGACCTTTTTACAAAAGCTGACTTCTTTCCTCACATCAATTAAGGAAACTTGTTGTGGGTGGTAACTATAATCGCACCATCGATTCCTGTTTCTTTTAAAAACTGGACGATTGAGATGTGTTCATCTGAAGTCCCGGGAGGGGCATCAACCACTAGAAAATCAAGCTCGCCCCAATAAACGTCTTTTAGAAACTGTTTTATAATCCCATTCTTTCGTGGGCCCCGCCATATAACAGCATCATCTGGGTCAGGAAGCATGAACCCAATTGACATTACTCCTATGGAGTCAACATAAACAGGAGACCAACCTAAGTTGCTTTGATGAATCTCTTGGCCTTCTAACCCAAGCATTTTTGGGATGCTGGGCCCACAAATGTCGATGTCTAGTAGACCTACTTGAAAGTCCATGTCAGCGAGGGCGAATGAAAGTTGAGCTGAGAATGTGCTCTTGCCAACCCCGCCTTTACCTGATAAAATTAGTATTTTGTGCTTCACTGTTGCCATTCTTTCTGCAATTGCAACCAAATCTGCCCAAAAAAACCAAAGTTGATTCAAAAAGTACAATATTTATTGAAGCTAAAACACATAGTATAAGATGATTCGAATAATATCAAATATACAGCACACCTTCAACATGAATCACTATTCTCGAAACAACCTGACTGGATTGGCCAGCCCAGAAAACGGATTCATAATCAATCCAGCTGAGTACTTTTGGACCAAGTTCATTTATACCAGGCAATTGGACTAGTATTTCAATTTATTTTACTTTCAAAATCTCTTTTTTGACTTATTTACTACTTTAGACTCCATATTTTGTTTATTTCAAGCTTCATATTTTGTTAATATTGCAAATCCGGATCTATACACACAAACACATATATATATTAATTTTTAAATTATTTATATTGCATCATCCAATTTTGAAACCCATCCAAAAAGTGTACGTGTAAAACAACAGGTTTGATTATGCTCTACTTATAAATATATTGATTAAGAAAGAGCACAGAAAGCATGTAAATCTTAAACTTATATCAACGTTATAAACTCATGATTCTCACAAGCAAATAAGCAAGTCTAACATGAAAATGTCCCATAAAACCAGAACTTCTGAATGTCCAATGACATCCAAATGGGAAACAAGTGTTCCAATTTCTGGCATTTGCTAATTTTTGCGAAATTCAGAAATCTTTTTCAAGAAAAAGTGAATAGCGTCATCTGTTATCCGTCAACTAATTTGAGCTTGTAACACAGCTAAGTAAATGATTCCTACTTCAAACTGATAAAGATTTAACATGTAAATCACACCTAATGAAACACCAACAAGTAAGGTTCGAATCTCCTTCAGGAACAACACAATTAAACACTCAGAACACCTTCAACAAGAAAAATCAAAAAATTGGTGAATTTTCAACCTACAAAGCTAGAATAATGCAAAACTCATGTTGATTGATTTAACAAGAAAAAAGTAAGGCTACCATAAAAATTCCCCATAAAATCAGAATTTCTAATGACAACCAAAAACAGAAAAGTGTCCAATTTTCTGGAATTTCCTTGGTTTTTTATCAGATTCAAGAATCCTTTTCAAGAACACGTGAAAAGCTTCATCTGTTATCTATTAGCTAATTTGAGCTAGTTACGCAGCAAAGTATCAAACCCCAAAAAATTTCTACTTTGAAAAGACAACGATTAGACGCGAAAACCTACGCGGCTACGCCTAATAGAACACCAACAAGTAAGGCTAGGATTCCTTCAGGAACAACAAAATCATGAGAAATTGAGCATAAACCATTCGGCTAAACAAGTTCAATCAATCTAATCCGCATAACAATTGCTCAAAATACAATAATAAATTAATAACGCACAACGACCAATCCATACACATGTAATGAACCTGGATCGGGGCCTTTAGGAGCAGAAGCACAGGCTTCTTGATTCGGGCAACCGGCACAAGCATCAGATTTTCCAGCATCTTCCGACTGAGTCCCCGGGCAATCTAAACTCAAAACAAGCAGAAATCAAATTAACAGAAAAACTAATTGATTGAAAAATAAAAAAGGTGAAATAAGTGATGTTAATCATACGTTCATTGGCGTTATCAGGGACTTCTTTGTGGTTGCCGTTGTTCATCTCTTTACTTTCGTTTGAGTTGTCTGTAGCAGAAGACACCAATGTTGAGTAATAAGTTGATTAATGGCGTAGAGCAGGCATAACAGGTTAAACACGACACAATAAGACACGATGATCTAAACTGTTAGACGCGAACACGATACTATAGCTAATCATGTCAACTTTTCCAAACAGGCACATAAAAACGATACGACCTGTTTAGAGACGCGATAAAATTGCATAAAAATGACTTGTTAAGAAACAGGTTGAAATCAATTGTATTAAGAACATATGATAAAGATGCGATCCCCTATTCCAAACATGCTCGACAAGAACCTCGAGAACATAGTGAAATCGTAACAGAAATCACAATAATCGTAACGGAAAATCAAATATCCTAAAACAATAAGCAATAATTGTAATCAAACACGCAACCTGTGAAATCGAAGTGCCGAAGCGGCTGAAATCGAAGCCTGAAATCGGCTAAAATCAAAGCGCCGATGGCTGAAGATGAAATTCGATTTGTGTGTTGTGTGAATGAAATAGCAGTTGAGATGCTAGAGGAGGATTCAGAGACCGACGAATGGGAAGCGGCTAGGGTTTTTAGTACCTAATGTTTATATTATATTATTTTTGAAATATAAAAAATATAAACATTATTATAAATTATTATCATAACAAACGAAAAAAAAAATTGTCAAACTTTTAGATAAGTTTATTATGCTATTTATTTATCAAATAGTTTTATTTGTCTATCAAAATAGTTGATCTTTATAGTATAAATATCATCTCAATGTATAAAAGAAAATGCACCTCTTGTATACACTTTCATAAGTTATACATTTCTTTTTTTCTTGCTCTTGCAATTCTCTTTAAAGTTTTTAAGGTTGTAACACTAATCTTGTGATATTATAATACGTTATCAGCACGAGATGTATTAAACTCTAATTGAGAAGATCAATAAAGCACAAAGTCATTCATTAACAAGGTAAGGGCTTCGTTAAGTAATAATATATAATATCTTATTGATAAAAGAATTAAGATAAATAAAGTAAGCATAAAAAAGATCATATTATGGACATCTTGATAATCATAGGACTACTAACAAACTAACTTTTATTTATACATCTAACTTTTGATTATGCAACTAACATTTTATTTTATATCAACTAATTTTTACTTATGCATCTAACCTATTATTTATGCATCCAACTTTTACTTATGCAACTAACATTTACTTATACATCTAACTTTTACAAAAATCTTTATTTATACAACTAACATTTCCTTTTATGTCAACTAACTTATACAACAACATTTTGATTATGTTTATTAACATGTATTCGTACTAACGTCTATTCTTATCCTAACTTGTCGTTCTTATTCTTTTGTTTTTATAAACTAAATTCATGTTTTTATAACATAATCTTATACATATCTATTTTATTTAAAATTACTGCCGATATATACACACACGACGGTTATATAGCCGTTATAAACGGTTATATAAGCGTTATAAATGGTTATATAGCCATGTGAACAATTACATAGCCGTTACACACAGTTATAATTTAAATTATAAATTGATCACTATCAATCTATTTTCGTTTACAATAAACAGATTATCTCTTTTCTCAGTTTTATCCAAGGCAATTTTTCAAAGATGATACACCCGGTTTTAATACTGGCAACCATAATGCTCATTTTAATTCTCATCCCCATTGCTAAACTACAACCCGAAGAATTTAAACTTTTCTTATTTATGTATTTGTTTATAGCTCTATCGCTTTATTGTATCGTAATGCTTATTGATATATATATGATTCTAATAATTATCTTACTACTTGTTTTAATTCTTGTTTAGCAAACAAAAATGTCGAACATTGCGAAAATCAAATTCCCAGCTCTTAATATCAGTGGAGAAAACTATATGTCGTGGACGACTCATGTAAAAAGACATCTTAAATCCATGGGTGTCTTAGAAACTATACAAGAGGGAAATGCTTGCTCGGAACAAGACAAAGCAAAAGGTGATGTCTTTTTGCATAAGCATATTGAAGAAATATTACAGTTTGAATATTCAAATTGTGAAGATCCGTACATTTTATGGAAAGATTTAAAAAGCAGATTTGATCACCAAAGGGAAGTTCTACTTCCCACTGCTAGAGATGAATAGAACAATCTCATGTTCAAAGATTTCAAAACGGTAAACGAGTACACCTCTGCTTTGTTCAGAATATGCTCGACCCTCAGATTCTGCGGACAAAATATTACCGAGGAAGACATGTTGGAGAAAACTTTCTTCACATTTTATGCATCAAATATAAACTTGCAACAACAATATAGGTTGTAAAAGTTTAAAAGATATTCTGATTTAAATTCATTTATCCTCGTAGCAGAAAAAAATAATGAGCTTTTGATGAAAAATCATAAAGCTCGTCCCACGGGATCATTAGCAATTCTTGAAGTAAATGTTGCTACTAAAAACTCTGAAAGAAAGTGGGGACGATGTCGTGGTCGTGGTTCTTTTGATAAAAGTTACCCTAATTGTGGCAACCATTCTTTCAAGGGTAATAATAATTACCGAGGTAACTTTTATAGTCGTGAACGTGGTCGTGGCCGTGGATATGGCAGTGGTAGAAATCAAAGAACAATCAATTATCACGCTCCATAAAATAACAACTCTAACCAACACAAAGGGAATGAAGCTGATAGGTCCGAAAATAATGGCACTTCCTGTTTTAGATGTGGAGCACAAACCACTGGCCAAGGCTTGTCGCACAGCTCCACATGTATGTAAACTATACCAAGCCTCTCTTAAAAGGAAAGAAAAGAAAGTGAACCATGTTGATAATTTTGATAATCTCAACATTGAGTTGAACACTACAGACTTTGACATAGAACTCTAAAACACATGTTGTTTGACCATAATAGTTACATGCAACAATCAAGTGTTTTCCTATCTTTTATTATGTATTTTTCTTCATGTAATGTTTTCTTTTGATTAAATAAAGTTCTTGTTAAAATATAACAATATCGTCTTATTCACTTGTTATTTTTCTTTATACTTTCAAAATTAAAATGAACAACACTGGAGCGCAAGATCAAACAAATGAAGCAGATATATGTATAGCGGATAGTGGAGCCACACACACTATACTTAGATCTAAGAAATATTTTTATGAACTTAAACCAACAAAAGGAATCGTTAATATAATATCAGGCCCTACAGACCTGATAGAAGGAGTGGGAAAAGCAAATTTAGCATTACCAAATGGTACAAAGCTTATAATAAAGAATGTTTTATTTTCCCTAAAATCAACAAAAAATCTGTTGAGTTTCAAAAACATATATAATAACGGCTATGATACTCGGTCAAGGACTGTTGATAATGAAAAATATTTGCATATCATAAGCAAAGATCATATATTAGAAAAATCATCAATGCTTCAGTCTGGTTACAGTATACACACATTAATGTGTCTCGGGCATATATGGCAATTAAAAAAAATTGTGATCCTGAAACACTTAACTTATGGCATGATAGATTAGGTCATCCAAGATCTAAAATGATAAGAAGAATAATTGAAAACACTAAAGGACATCCATTGAAATATCAAAAGATTCCACAATCAAATAAAATTCCTTTGTGTACATCTTGTTCTCTTGGGAAATTAATTACACGGCCTTCGCCTATGAAAAGTAAAAAGAAATCACCTTTGTTTCTTGAAAAAATTCAAGGAGATATATGTGGGAAAATTCATCCACCATGTGGACCATTTAGATACTTTATGATTTTGATAGACGCGTCAAGTAGATGGTCTCATGTCGCTTTGTTATCAACTAGTAATATAGCATTTGCAAAATATCTTGCACAAATTATCAAATTACGCAGCACCTTTCCTGATTATACTATTAAAAAAGTGAGACTGATAATGCTAGTGAATTCACTCACATGCTTTTAATGATTATTGTATGTCTGTAGAAATATTGTTTAACACCCAATTCATGTACCACACAAAATGTCTTAGCTGAGTCGTTAATCAAACGTCTACTACGATACTAGACCATTAATAAGAGGACAAAACTCCCTGTGCTATTTGGGGTCATGTAATTCTTCATGCTGGATCACTAATTCGTGTGAGACCAAGTGCAAATCTTAAATACTCTCCCTTATAACTTGTTTTTGGCAATGAGCCAAATATTTCCCACCTTAGAATTTTTTAGTGTCTTGTGTACGTTCCTATTTCACCACCACAACGCATAAAAATGGGTCCTTAAAGAAGGTTGGGAATATATGTTGGATATGAGTCAGCTTCCATCATAAGATATCTTAAACCTTTAACGGGTGATGTATTTACAACACGTTTTGCTGATTGTCACTTTAACGAGTCAATTTTCTCGGCATTAGGGGGAGTAAAGAAGAAACAAGAAAATGAGTCTCATGGTATGTTCCTTTATATTATATCTTGATCCAGTAATAAACAATATGAGACAGAGGTTCAAAGATAATACACTTGCAAGAAATTGCAAAATCAATTACCTGATGCATTTACTGATACAATCAAAGTTACTAAATCTCATATACCAGCTGTTAATGCTCTAGCTCGAGTTGAGATTCCAAATAAGCAAATAGATAATACAATGGCTCATGAATCTCAGAGACATTTGAAACGAGGAAGACCAATCGGTTCGAAGGATAAAAATCCTTGAAAAAGAAAAACTTATGAAAAGGAAGTTGACAATAAAGTGAATGATCATGATGCAACGCTAAATACCAAAACCTCTCATGAGGAGGATTTGGATGAAAATTACAAAGAAATGTCAATTAACTACGGTCACACACATATCTTATGGAATCGAGATGAAATGGAAGGTATTGATGAAATGTTTTCTTATTCCGTAGCAAGTGACATCATGAGTGGAGATGATGATCCTGAACCAAAATCAGTTAGTGACTGTCAAAATAGACGTGATTGGGATAAATGGAAAAGTGTCATGCAAGCTGAATTAGATTCACTTAACAAACGAAAGGTCTTTGGACCTATTGTTATTACTCCGATGGCCGTAAAGCCTATAGGGTATAAATGGGTTTTTGTATGAAACCGAAATGAGAAAAATAAAGTTACAAGGTATAAAGCTAGACTTGTAGCTCAAGGTTTTTCATAAAGACCAGGGATTGATTATAAGGAAACATACCCCCTTGTTAGGATGCAATAACCTTTAGATACTTAATCAGCTTTGCAGTCTCTAAAAATTTAGAGATACGTCTTATGGATGTTGTCATAGCTTACTGTATGGATCACTAAATAATGACATCTATATGAAAAATCCCAAAGGTTTTAAATTCCCCGAAGCATTAAGCTCAAAGCCTAAGGAATGTATTTCATCAAATACAAAGATCCTTGTATTGATGAAACAATCTGGAAGGATGTGGTACAATCGTATGAGTGATATTTGACAAGTAAAGGATACCAAATAACCTTATTGTCCATGAGTGTTCTTTAGAAGACAACATTAGGATATGTGATCATAACTGTGTATTGATGATCTAAATATAATTGGACGCAAAAAGAAATTAATGAATCAATTGTTCTTTTAAAGAAAGAATTTGAAATGAAACCTTGGAAAAACCAAATATTGTCTTGGTTTGCAGATTGAGCATATGCATAAAGGAATACTTGTACATTAGTCAACTTATACTGAGAAACTCTTAAAGCGTTTCAATATGGACAAAGCAAATCCTTTAAGCACACCAATGGTTGTTAGATCACTTAATATTGATAATGATCCATTTCATCCTTGCGAAGATAATGAAGAGGTTCTTGGTCTAGAGATCCCATATCTCAGTGCAATTGGAGCTCTTGTATCTTACTAACTGTACGAGACCTGACATTTCTTTTGCAGTTAATTTGTTAGCAAGATTTAGTTTAGCCCTTACTAAAAGGCATTGGAATGGGATTAAACATATTTTTCAATATCTTCGAGGTACTATTGATTTAGGCTTGTTTTATCCTAATAATTCAAAAGAATGGTTGGTTGGTTATGCAGATGCAGGTTATTTATCCGATCCCCATAAAGCAAAATCTAAAACTAGATGCGTATTTAAGAATGGATGAACTACGATTTTATGGCGTTCTTAGAAACAAACACTCGTTGCGACATCCTCAAACTATGCTGAAGTCATTGCACTACATGAAGCTTCAAGAGAATGTGTATGGTTAAGATCTATGACACAACTTATATTAACTTCTTGTGAATTAAAGAAAGATAGAAATACAACACCAGTCTATGAAGATAATGCAGCTTGTGTCTCATAAATGAAAGAAGGGTATATCAAAAGTGATAGAACAAAACATATACCACCAAGATTCTTTTCATACACTCAAGACCTTATTAAAGATAAACAAGTTGAAATGAGATACGTTCAATCTAGCAACAATTCAGCTGATCTTTTCACAAAGACACTTCCTAAAACAACTTTCAGAAAAAACATGTTTATGATATTGGCATGCGATGATCTACAGAAGACAATTGACGGGGAGTTATAAGCTGCACTCTTTTTTCTTAGCTAAGTTTTTTTTCCCATTGGGTTTTTCTTTAGCAAGGTTTTTGATGAGGCAGCATTTAAACTCTTGAAGTTTTTAAAAGTGTCATCCAAGGGGGAGTATTATGAATTATTACCATAGCAAGTGAATGAACTCTTTGTCAAACTTGTAGATAAGTTTACTATGCTACTTATCTACCAAATAGTTTTACTTGTCTACCAAAATAATTGATCTTTCTAGCATAAATAACACCTCAATGTAGAGAAAAAAATGCACATTTTGTATACACTTTCATAAGTTATATATTTCTCTTTTTCTTGCTCTTGCAATTCTCTTTAAAGTTCTTAAGGTTATAACACTAATCTTGTGATAATTATTGTGATATTATAACAAACATATCATTAGTTGGTTGGCAAATATATGAGTATTTATTGGATCGGATAACGGATTATTCGGATGGGATTATTTGGATTTGAAAATTTTAGGACCCTATCCGAAATCGATCCGATCCGATCCGAATAAGAATATTTCTATCCGATCCGATCTGAATAAGAAATTTCTATCTGATCCGAATCTATCCGAATTCAATTGGATCGGATTCGGATATATTCGAATAATCCCTATTTATCCGAATAATCCAAATAAACCAACTAACAATTTTTTTTTTAATTTTTTGTTTCTATTTATTTTTTTGCTAATTTTTTATTCTTAGCATTTTATAAGTTTAAAATCATATTAAAATATATAAAACCAGAAAATACAAATTTGACTTGAATACAAATTCAAAATTAAAACATAATAAGTTTCAAAAACAGATTTATGCGCTGCCCTAACCGACCTTCGACTTGTTCGAGTCATTGACCCAACTTGTGATTGCTCATTTTAAATTTGCAATAAAAACCTTGTATTAATTTTCATTTAATATGTTTATAACTAGCTTTAGTAACTCGTGTATTACACGGGTTGAATAAATAAAATATTAAATTGAATAAAAATGATTAATTATAAAACAATATTTTAAGATAAAATATGATTAAAAATATGTATAATTAAGTACTAAAAGTAATAAAACAATGGTATCAACTTTTTAAAACTTTTGTTTTTATACTTTTTTTCCTCAAAATGAAGTTAAATATTTTGTTTTAAAGAAATTTTTTAAAAATAATATCATTTATAAAAGATATTTATTATAACTTCAAATTTTAATTATTTTTTGTTAAAATTTAACTTGTAAAAAAAACACCAACTTTGTGAAATATTCGTGTTTTTAAAAAGTTTGATATTTTAAAAAAAATATATATATTCTATAAAAATTTGTTTCTTTAAAACTAACATTAATAAAAAAATCTCTTCTTGATTTATTTAAAAATATTTTTAATCTAAAATATATATATAAATAATATTATTAGTAATTATTATAATTAATGTAATTATTTATACTATATATAAAGCATATGAGAGAGGTATTTAAGATACCATAAAATTAAAAATAATTACTTTACTAATGCATGAAATACAACCACTTTTAAGGAAAAATAGTATTTTTAACACTATTTATAGATTATCCCTTACAATTAATTATATAATAACCTTTCACTTACTGTAACTTACATAAAAATTTACATTATCTACCCTTAAACCATAAAAAAACTTAATTTGTTTTAAGATTTCAGTTATATATTTTAATCTATTATGTTTAAAAACTTTTTAAGACTACAATTGTAAAATGTGTATTTTCTAAACGTTTTGGTGTAAATTTTTTGCTGAACCGATCTGTATTTTGTAAGGTACAATAAGTTAATGCGTAAATATACAAGTCGTCATGTAAAACCCATTTATTTGGTGTTTTAAATTTTAGATTAGAAAAAATATAATAGACTTTTGTAAAATTACTACAAGAATAACAAAAATTAAAAACACGTATCGAATGTAAAATGTCACTCCGCCGCATTACGCGTTCACCCTTCTAGTCTTATAATAAAGATAAATGACAAACTTTTGGTGTGGAAAGATGTGGTGCTGTCATTTGTACTTTTAGTTACTTTTTTATTAGAGTAGAAAAATATTTTAATAGATAACGCGTGTTATAATGTTGAGGTGTTCACTTTCTATTTTAGTTGGTTTTGATGGAAATTCTATTTTTAGAAATCACGAACCAGATCAATAAAGTTGGATGAGTTGGTCGGCGCTACTGGTTGAACTGTTTATGACTTTAAGAAAATATTTGAAGCTTATTATGGAACAAAAGTGTTATGATGGTTTGGGATCTATTAGAATTGTTAGTATTGGAGGGGCTTAATTATAAACGCAAATAGGGTGAGTCCTTGCTTGAACTATCATAATGAATGAGAATAAGCACCTAATAGATTGGATTGAATCTTCTTCTTCTTTAAACTCATAACCTTCTTCTAAATTAGCTTTTCTATATTTTTGATCATATCAACGACATTAGAGCTATCGACCTCTTGACCGTGGGTTTGGGCAAAGGAATTCCAATTAATCAATAGTGAGTGATCACCGTGTGCACCGGAATAACTACAAATTAACAACATCAATTGAGAGTGGAATTGATTAATAACGAGTTTTTTTACAACAATGACGAATATATCTTCAAGAGACCCAAACAATGATTAATAATCAATAATCGCTATTTCACAACTACAACAATAAATCAAAGAAATAGGTGATTTTTGAACTTGGTATGGATGAGTTCATGTCAAATTCAATGATGCAAGAAGGTATGCATTTGATGCTTTATTTAATTAATTCTAGTTTTCTAATTTTTTTGTGTCTTAAAGTTGAGATTAGTGAATACAGAACATCACAAAAGTTTAAGTTAAAAATGCGTTTTCTTTTGCCAGAATACAACTAATGATTATGTAATTATTACTCTATTATTAATTTGGAGCAAATGAACAGTGAGTTTTGATGTTTACACACGAGGTACAAGCGGACGATGCATATATGACACGTGTGGTCTTCTGAAATGAAGAAAAGCTCTTTCAGCCAGTTCCCTACTAGAGGAAAATGTGAGAGACGGATTGTTGTTGGTTATTGATGATGACAGTGGCGATGGTGATCGAAAGCAATGATAGTAGCGATTGTTTAAAAAATGTATTGCTTGATTGTGACTTACTGACTTTACTTTGGTTATTAGTATTGGTTTTTGGGCTACTGGAAAAGGAAAAAAGAACTAGAAATTTTTCTACTTTCTTCAGATAACTGTTTTCATATTTTAGTCTTTGTGTTTATATGTTCTTTATCTTTCTTTAGCATCACATATTATCTTGTGTTTAAGATCTTTATGTATAGATAGCCTTTAGTGGCCTTTCAGTTATTGTGTTCTCAACAATAGTTAATTAGAGTCATCATCAAAACCTCGGATTCTATAAATCAGCAGTAACCTGATTACAGGCATAGGAGAATGAAGCTTTGGTTGAATGTGTTCATATGTCCTATTATCATCTTTCCTTCACCGCAGCTTTAGGTAAATATGGTATAAATAAGTGCATGAATCATTTTAGTTTCTATGGTTTGCAATTGGGTTTGGGGCTTTTGCTACCTTCGAAAAGTATACAGGATAACAAGCGATTTACATCGGAACCGATTTTTAGGTACCATTCGATATACCTTATACTTTGAGCTTTATTGGTTTAATATACGTTTTATCACCTCCAATGGATCTGCTTCAAAACCTAGGTTCAGTGGTATCTTAGTTAGATTTATTTTATCAAAACGATTTTGAAGTTGATTATTAATCATATTGATAATATATAACGCAGCGGAGTAATAAAGAAAATACCAAAAGTGAACCCGACAGAATCTGGGTTACCAACAATGCAAATACAGAATATTATTAACCTACCAATGAGATATAATATACCTTGGTTAATAATTAACCGTTTGAGACACCGAGGGTCAACGATTAGGTGCTAGATTGAACGAACCGAACGGGTGGATTTGACAAAAAGCAATAGTGCAGCCTTCGATGATTCTTTCAAAAGAAAAAAAATTTGCAGCCTTTTTGAACAAAACCAAAATTCACAACCCCCAATTGATTTTTTTTTTTAAAAAGTGGTGGCTGCACCGTTTTATTTTTCTCACATCGCAGCAAAAGATGGTTTTTCTCTTTCAAAAGCAAAGTCACGGCCTACTATTGGTGATCCACATCTATCCATATATAAAATTAGGTTTTATTAAACCTAATTAAACATTTAATTAATATCAATCTACTCGCGGGCCCCAAGCCCGGTTAGATCAATATTAGCCCACGTAATAACGGAGATCTAAAATAATAACGTTTAACGCTTAAACATTTATAAATAATTTATAACTTTTATAAATCATTTAAAACCCGATATAGTTCGTAAACGCCAGTTAAATAAAATAAGTGGACTTAATATTCGTTGCCCAAGGGGTAACTCTTACGGGTCATAGCTCGGTTGGCAACGTGACGTAACCGAACCCGTACATAATCCAAAAAGCTCCCATTTGGACGGAATTCGATTAAATTCCACGTAGATAGTCAGTGGCGCTCTAGCTGCACATGGCTGCCCCCAGCAAGGTATGACACTTTAAAGTCATTAACCAAAACATCTTGACCTAGTAACGTTTTACTACAACAAGATAATAGACTTATGGTAATCATAGTCATTTATCCTTTCTGTAAAAGACATCAATTGAGTCATTGATATTAATTCTCATATGGAGCTCAATCATTATTGTTCTCGATCCAGATTCAAAATGCTCCAATCAAACACACAGTCAGTTTGGGTGAGGCCTCACACTTCACCAGTTTGAATCAACGAGGGCGTCACGATGTCTAACTGTTACATATAATGTAAGAGTACAGAATCCCTTATTGACTACATACAACTCCCACTGAACTTCAGAATTATTCCCAACCAAAGCCTTTATGACTGGCAGTTACGCGACAGCGGTTGACAGTGATCAAAGAATAACCCCTGGTAAACGGAAGTTCTAGTATGCATCTCAGGTCAAAGGATACTAAATGAGTATACCAGTATCAAAGCATCTTATAATAAAGATGGTTTGTGAGTCACATCCAACGTCATTCATAATGAGGTCTGTGAATTTAGAAGTCAACTCCTTGAGTCTAAATTCAGAATAGTCTTATTTCAGAATTGTTCCCACAAGTCTGACCGACTATGGATAATTTAGAATACAATATTCATGGATTAAATGTATTAAAATTGAACACGGTTATAAGATTCATAAATGCACTTAAATCAGTAAATGAAAATGAATTCAAAAGTATAACTGTTAAAAGTTCGTACATCCAAATACTAAATCAAAACGTATCACTAGCTAATCTAAGCCTGATCGCATCCCTATGCTGATTATGCTTGTCCTGAGTCATGGGCTTAGTAAACGGGTCTGCTAGGTTTTGATCTGTGTCTATTTTGCTTATCACGATGTCTCCCGGTTTCACTATGTCCCGTATATAGTAAAACTTCCTCTGAATATGCTTGGCCCTGTGATGAGATCTAGGCTCTTTGGCTTGAGTAATGGCACCTGTGTTATCATAGAATATCTCGATTAGGTACTGAATACTTGGAACCACATCGAGATCGGCTATGAACTTCTTCATCCAAGCAACTTCCTTTGCAGCATCTGATGCTGCAATATATTCAGATTCAGTGGTGGAATCTGCCACCACACTTTTCTTGGAACTTTTCCAAGAGATAGCTCCACCATTGAGTGTGAATACAAAACCAGATTGTGAGCGAGAGTCATCTCGGTCAGTTTGAAAACTAACATCAGTATAACATCTTACCGTGAGCTGTTCTTCAACTCCTCAAAATATTAAAAACATGTCTTTAGTCCTTCTCAAGTACTTCAGAATATTCTTAACAACAGTCCAATGGGCAAAGCCAGGGTTCTGCTGATAACAGCTAGTAATGCTTAAAGCATACGAGACGTCAGGTCTAGTGCACAACATAACATACATGATGGAACCAATCGCTGAAGCATATGGAACCCTTTCCATTCTCTTAATATCAATGTCCGTTGAAGGAGATTGAGATTTGTTCAACACGGTACCTTTAGTCATCGGAACACCTCCTTTCTTGGAGTTTTTCATCTTAAAGAGTGTCATCATTTTGTCTATGTATGTGCTTTGACTAAGCCCTAGAAGCCGCTTAGATCTATCTCTATAGATCTTGATTCCTAGAATGTAAGCAGCTTCTCCAAGATCTTTCATTGCGAAACAAGCTCCCAACCAATTTTTAACTTTGTTTAGCATTGGGATATTGTTTCCAATGATCAGTATATCATCCACATACAATATGAGGAATGATATAGTGCTCCCACTAGTCTTCCTATAAACACAAGGCTCATCTTCACTTTTGACAAAACCGAATACCATGATTCTTTGATCAAAATGAAGATTCCAGCTACGAGATGCCTGTTTAAGTCCATAAATAGACTTATTCAGTTTGCACACCTTATTTGGATATTATGGATCGACAAAACCATCAGGCTGAACCATATAAACATCTTCAGAGAGATATCCATTTAGAAAAGAGGTTTTGCCATCCATTTGCCATATCTCGTAATCATAGTACGCTGCTATGGCAAGCAATATCCTGATTGATTTGATCATAGAAAAGGGTGAGAAAGTTTCATTGTAGTCAACACCTTGAATTTGAGTGAAACCTTTTGCAACAAGCCGTGCTTTATAGGTGTGTATATTTCCATGCATGTCAGTTTTTCTCTTGAAAAGCCACTTGCTCCCTACTGCCCGTGAACCGGTGGGTAGCTCAACCAAGTCCCAGACTTGATTGTCTTGCATGGATTGCATCTTGGCATTCATGGCATCTAGCCATTTCGTAGATTCTGGATCTGAGATAGCAGATTTGTAGTTAGTAGGTTCATCACCAGAATCAGCTACTACCAAAACCTCAGGACCAACTAGATTCCAAAGATATCTATCAGGTTCTTTGCGAGTTCTACTACTTCTGCGAATGCCTGCGTTTATGTCTGAATCAACAATAATTTCTTGTTTGTCAGACGCATCGACTACATCAGCGTTTGTTTGTGGTTCTCGAATTTCTTCAAGATCCATAATATTACTTCCAGTTCATCGATCAAGAAACTCTTTCTCGAGGAAATGTGTCTTTCGTTTGATGGAAATCATATTTGCATCAGGATGGTAAAAGTAATATCCGCTTCTGTTATAGTACCCGAAGAAAATAACTTTTTTCGCCTCGAGGATCTAGCTTGTCATCAGACTCACTGGTGACATAAGCATCACATCCCCATACTCTAAGGTAAGACAAATTAGGTTTAGACCCATGCCATATCTCATATGGAGTTTTGTTTACCTTTTTAGTCGGTACCAGATTGACAAGGCGGGCGGTGGTCATAAGAGCATAACTCCAAAAGGAGTGAGGTAAGTTAGTTCTACACATCATCTATCGAACCATATTAAGTAGGGTTTGATTTCTCCTCTCACTCACACCATTAAGTTGGGGTGTGCCGGGTGGAGTGAACTGTGAAACAATTCCACGTTCCTTTAGATGATTAGTGAACTCTTGGCTTAGGTATTCTCCACCTCGATCTGATCAAAGTACCTTGATAGTTTTACCAACTTGGTTTTCTACTTTGTTCTGAAACTCTTTGAACTTTTCAAAGGTTTCATGTTTATGCTTCATAAGGTAGACATAGGCGTATCTACTAACAAAGTATCTTTTTTGATTTCTAGACATGGTTCTGAAAGGACCACATACATCAGAATGTATAAGTGCTAACAGATCCTTGGTCCGTTCACCAACATGGGTGAAAGGATCCTTTGTGAGTTTTCCAGCTAAGCAAGATTCACATTCATCAAAAGATTCACGTCCTGTGGATTCAAGAATCCCTTGAGACTGAAGCCTTTTCACATGAGTCTTGCTTATGTGGCCAAGTCTACAATGCCATAGAAATGTATCATTAATTCCAGATTTGATACGTTTAGTAAGATTATATATGTTATTGTTTGTTTGAATATCAATCTCATAAATACCACTTCGAGGTTTAGCGTCAAAATAAAAGACATCATTCAAGTAGGCAGAAATAAAAGCATCATTAAAAACATACTTGAATCCTTGTTCAAATAATAAAGAAACTGAAATAATGTTTCTGGTTAAACCAGGAGCAAACAAACAATTATCTAAAGTAATTACAAGGCCAGATGGACAAGAAAGATAATATGTTCCAGTTGCAAGAACTGGTACTCTTTTCCCATCACCAACGATGAGCTCTATGTCGCCTTGTTTCAGTTTCTTCCACTTTTCAGGCTCCTGCAAGACATTAATGATATGGTAACCACATCTAGTATCAAATACCCATGTGTTGCCGGAAACAGTGAAAAGTTCAATAACATAAATCAGAATACCTGAAGAAGAGCCTTCACCATTGGCCTTCTTCGCCTTCAGCTTGGCTAGATAGTCAGGACAGTTACGTCTCCAGTGCCCCATCTTATTGCATTCAAAACAGTGTCGCTCCTCAGGGGGGTACTGCTTTGTTTTTAGCCAGCTGTTTGTTGTTGGTGGCAGACTTGACATCAACAACTTTACCTTTACCCTTACTGTTATAAGCTTTCTTCTTGGGGTTTGGCTTCCTAACACCAGTAGATCGGACCATCAACATTTGACTAGCTTTACCTGGTATGTTTTGCTTAGCAAGTTTGAGCATACCGTGTAGTTCAGCTACACTCTTAACCCATGCATTCATATTAAAGTTCATTACGAACTGGTCGTAAGAACTAGGCAGGGAGTTCAAGATGAAGTCTGCTGCCATTTCATCCTACATAGGATAACCAAGTTTAGCCATATGGTCGATGTACCCTTTCATTTTAAGCACATGGGCGCTAACAGGCGAGCCTTCTTGCATTTTGCCGGATATAAGCTGCTTCATGGTATCATAGCGCTCTTGTCGGGCCTGTTTCTGAAACATGCCCTTAAGTTGCTCAATCATGTCAAATGCAGCCATGTCCTCCATGTTCTTCTGGAGATCAGGGGTACACGGTGGCTAGCATAAAGCAGGCTACCTCATCGGCATCCTCCTTAAATTTTTCCCAAGTTCTACGGGGCAACGGCCGTATTGTTTTCAGGCTCGTTGGGAACAACGCTATCTAAAACATAGAGCTTTTTTGTCATCTTGAGAACAATTCTCATATTGCGGTGCCATGCGAGAAAGTTGGTGTTATCAAGTTTCTCTTTCTCAAGAATAGACTTGAGAATGAAGGAGTTGTTGGTTTCTGAAGACATCTGTTTAAATAAACAAAAATAAATTAATTAGTATTTTCGATGTATTATTTCCTTATTTTAATTAATGACCCATTTACAGTAATTTTAAATAAGAAATAAGAATCTGGCTTGGTCAGTTACTAAAGGCAGCTGGGGCACGCAACATTAGTAAGTGACTAGGACGCTTATCAATTGTGAAAATTGCACAACACTTGGGTATGAGGCCGCAACGATAACATTTGTCAATGCATTGATACGTTTAGCCTCATCTATGCCCACTTTTCTCTCTAGACAGCTGTGGCACGTAACAAGAGAGAAAAGTAATAGTCATCCTAAAATAGGTACGTGTGGAAGGGCCGGATGTGTCAACGAAACCCTTGCATCTTGGAAGAATAAACTACATATCAAGTGCGGTGCTGTGGCTCCAAACACTGATGTTTCACTTAATGTTTCAAGTGTTTCTTATAATAGGGTGGCATAGACTACTAATTTTATCTATGGGATCCAATTGTAGTGTTTACCGAATAGGGTCAAACACAACGTATAATTAAGTCATACGTGCGTTGTAAAAACCAGTTTTACAATAATCAGTTCGTGATAATAAATGACGAACCCTTTCATCTCTCGGGACACCAAATTTTAATACCCTATTAAAACTAGGTTTGTCGCGAGACAGACAACCGATTTTAAATTGATAATTTTAAATTATTAAGTTTTAAGTTTTAAAAGTTAAACTAATTTTAAATTTGAAAACTTATCTAGTTATCCTTTTAAATAGATAATTAATTTTTAATTTAAAATTATCAAGTTTTAAGTTTTGAAATTCAAATTAATTTTTTGAATTTGAAAACTTATCCGGTTATCCCTTTTAAAACAAACAATTTGTTTTCATATTTAAAAAAGTTGTAAAAATAAGTTTAAAATTTGTTATTTATTTTGATTATGGAAAAAAATATTTTTAATTAGTTTGATATTATGTTGGATGTTATAACAATTATAAAATAAAGCAACCATAATAGCAAAGTAATATGTAAATCTAATGACTATGATTGTTTGTTCTCGCTAGAGCCAAGTAGCAAGATCAAACCAGGTCACGGGGTCAAAACACAAAACAACCACATGGATGGACCTAAGTGCATCTAGTTGTCTTGATGGGCTCCTACTAACTCCTTGATTCGTCTTGTCTCCAGTTTGGCTTCGGGTCTTCAAATATTACAATATTTACAAAAGAAATACAAAATAAAAGAAAACCCTAATCTATTACAACTTTGAGCCATCAAATGGGCCAAAACCATAAAACCAAAAGCTTTAACAAAATTAAATCACATCACAACCATTCAACCACAGGGTCTAGCCGGATTTACATATTAAAACACAATCAAAATAAAACGGGCAATCTTTTGGTTAATAAATATACAACCAAAATATATAATTGCCCTCAATAATAAATCAGAAACTTTAAATAATTTTAAAGTTTGTGATCTATAACCGGTTAACAGACCGGATCTGATTTGCATGTTGTAAGCCTAGCTCTGATACCACTGTTGGGTTCAGTGGTATCTTAGTTAGGTTTATTTTATCAAAACAATTTTGAAGTTGATTATTAATCATATTGATAATATATAACGCAGCGGAGTAATAAAGAAAATACCAAAAGTGAACCCGACAGGATCTGGGTTACAAACAATATAAATACAGAATATTATTAATCTACCGATGAGATATAATATACCTTGGTTAATAATTAACCGTTTGAGACACCGAGGGTCAACGATTAGGTGCTAGATTGAACGAACCGAACGGGTGGATTTGACCAAAAGCAATAGTGCAGCCTTCGATGGTTCTTTCAAAAGAAAAAAAAATTGCAGCCTCTTTGAACAAAACCAAAATTCGCAGCCCCCAATCGATTTTTCCTTTTAAAAAATGGCGGCTGCACCGTTTTATTTTTCTCACCAGAAAATCGCAGCAAAAGATGGTTTTTCTCTTTCAAAAGCAAAGTCACGGTCCACTATTGGTGATCCACATCTATCCATATATAAAATTAGGTTTTATTAAACCTAATTAAACATTTAATCAATATTAATCTACTCGCGAGCCCCAGGCCCGGTTAGATCAATATTAACCCACGTAATAACGGAGATCCAAAATAATAACGTTTAACGCTTAAACGTTTATAAATAATTTATAAATTTTATAAATCATTTAAAACCCGATATAGTTCGTAAACGCCAGTTAAATAAAATAAGCGGACTTAATATTCGTTTGCCAAGGTGTAACTCTTAAGGGGCATAGCTCGGTTGGCAACGTAACGTAACCGAACCCGTACATAATCCAACATTAATCTTCACCAAATCAACTGCAATTAGGTTCAATAAAACTCATGACTCGCTTTATTCTTTTTCCTTTATATATTCATTATGTTAATAGTTTTTGGTAACCTTGATTTTGCATATAGCAATCAATTTGGGTGCATTGGGCATTATGGGTTATTGATGAATTTGTATATAAGTATGCATATATAGTAAAGTGATGCAAGGGGACTTTGTGAATCTGTTATTAGTGGAAATAGTTGCAATTGATCATGGAGTGCTTTTGATAACACTCACTATAAAGAGGCTCTCTATTTTTGGAAGAATCAGCTGTAGTTTGCTTGGGATATCCACTTAAGGTTTGTTGCTAAACTGATCCTTCATTTGTGGGTTTCTTCTGTATAATTAACAGTCTTTGCTTCATCAAATTAGGTGGATTATTAGCAATCTTAATGTAGCTTTGAGCTTAAAATTTAAGCTTTTCTTGATGTCATGGTACTAATCAATTATTGTTTTATTTATTTTTGTAGCACAAAACAAGTTTCTACAAGGCACCTTTCAAGGATCTTAATTCACTTAACATGGTCTTTGCAAGAGTCACTTGCAAATCCAGTTTTGCTATAAGTTTTGTTGTTTATTGTCGTCAATTGTTTCTAGATTTGCTGCTGCATTGAGATATCTAAAAGCCTGGGTGATGAATGTGGTGCCATTTCAATTTTCAGATGTGCTACCAGTTATATACAATATGGACCGTTTGTGATTTATCATAAGTGGTGCGAATCATTCAGCACTTACCCAAGAACATATGATCTTCTTCATGTTGATCATCTTTTGTCATATCTTAAGAAAAGGTAGTTCATCTTTTCATATGCTACATTCTTTGACCCCTTTGAAAGAGTTTCATATTTTGCCTCATTTTGCCACCCCTGCATAAGCTTGAAACTTCATCCGGTCCGCTTTATATGATGCTCATATACTTGATCATCATAATCTAATGAGATCAAATTACCATTATATTAAACAATAACATTTTTATTTCTTTATAATTTGATGCTACTTATTACGTATAGTTGATAATTGGATTATGAGATTGGAGATTAATGTTGAGCTCATAATAGTGAGAATTATGTTGTCATAGGTACTGTACTACACATCATATACACAGGCCCTTGAACCACAAATTTTTTTATGTATATTAGTTTTTGCATTTTTGACCCCTTTCCTCTTTTGTATAATTATCAAGCACTTTACATTTGATGATTATCATAAAAATTTACTTTGATATGTTGGGGTTTTACTAATTGTAACATGGCAACCCAAAGTCAAACTGGATCAATTTCAAGAGACTATATACAACCGCGATGGGTATTTGACTATTTGATTGCATAAAGGCATAGATTATACTATCAACTGAAAATTTACATGGTCAGGAAAGTGAGTTTAAAAAAAAACATCATTTCATTTAAGTTACTCTAATTCTCAATATTTAAGTTACATAAACAATTTTGTACCTTATTACATGTAGGCTTAATAAACAACTTTAGTATTCTATGATCCACAAGTCTTAAAAATTGTGCAGTATAAAATGATGTTGTTTGAATTCAAGCATGTGCTAATTATTGTTACTTATCAAATGTGTAAGCCTGCATTGGAAGCATCAAAGAAATTGTTGATACTGTTTCAAATTACATGTTTTATCTAATTCCTGATGACAGTGAAAACCTCATTGAATTAGGATTCATTTGAAGGAATTGAGTTCATAATTAGAAGTTGAGCTGGGTGGTGTCATACGTTAGTGTGACAACCTTTATAATATGTTTATGTATTCACATGTCTATGTTCATTAAATTTCATTAGAAGATGTGCTGATTCACATCATACAATTAAACAAGTAATTCTATTTTTCAACGTCAACAAAATCATATTATTTTGAAATCATTAGTAAAACAGTCATTTCTGTAATTCTATTTGTTGTATTTGGGTTGCATTAGTCATAACTCATATGAGGCTATAAGCTAACCTAAACGGGCCAACTATTATACCATTGAGCTGAGTCCACTATTTAATTTAATTGGACCTTAGCCTATCGAGATTATAATATATAATAAATAATTTTTTTTACCACTTGTCATTCTTTTAACCTATTTTTTCGTCACTTGTCATTATTCTAGACATACTCATATCATTTTTCCATCCAAAAGTGTATTATAGTAATTTAAAAACTTAAACTAATTTCTCTCTTTTATTAAAAATCGCTTTTATTAATTGCTACATTTATCTCTCTTATCGAAATTTTTTAAACTTAAGCTATCTTTTAATAAATAGATTTTATTAAAGAAATTAAAAACCACATCTTTTTATTAAAATAGAAAAAATGAAAAAATATACATAATATGACATTTTCTTAAACATTAAACCTTTTTGAAATAAAATATTTTAAATCGGTCCTTTTAAAAATATATATATAAAAGGTGAAATTTTCTAAAAATAGTCTTATTAAAACAACCAAAATAATTACAAACCAGAGTTTTTGATAAAAAAAATTTTATAAAGAATAAATTTTTAATAAAAAATCTTAAAACGAATGTTAAAAAATAAAACTATTTAGATAAGAGAGTTAAAAAATAGTATAATTATTTTATTTTCTTGAATTATTACGTATATATAAATTAATATATTGTATTGTAACTCTTCGTGTTTATTACTAACTATAATCCGCTTAATAAATAGGTTTCTAGCCTATATATCTATCTATAATAAAGAAAAACTAAGATAAGATATGACTCAATTGTAAGTCTATCATACAAACTTTCTTATTTCTCTCTATTATTAATAATAATATTGAATACTAATAATATTACTCATACTATTTTTAAATTCAAAAATATAATTTAATAAATTAAAAACCTATTTTTTTTATTAAAAACACACTTTTAAAAATAAAAGTTTTATAAAATACATAATACAATGAACTTTAAAAAAAAATTTTTCTTAAAACAAAATATTTGAAAACCACGATGTAAGATCATCTAAAGATTATGAGGCTGATGCAACCAACAAGCCAGAACAACCAAGTCTTCCATGCATACACTAAGGAACAAAGATGAACTAGCTTTGGAAGTTTACACTCTCAAATGTGTCTAAGTGTAAGATCTTCGAAGCTAACAGTTCAGAAGGAGTTACTTCGGAAGTTTCACACTCAAACAGAAAAATATTCTAAGTGTGAAATCTTCCGAAGCCAAAGACCAGCATCTTCCGAAGCCAAAGATGAAATCTTCCGAAGCTTCAGAGACAAAGTCTTCCGAAGCTGTGAAGACTGTTTTGTCGAGGTCAGAGATTTCTTCAGAGGACATAGAAAATATGCTTTCTCTGAATCAACTTTTGATAAAGCTGACACACTTTCCGCTGCCTGCTCTGGTGGTTCACCTACTATACACAAGTTGGTGAGGAGGAATGGTCTTTGTCTGTAACTTACCTTACTTGTTCATGTAGACTTTTTATATTAGGAAAAGTCAGTGAGCTATGGCATGTCATAGTCACTAGTCAAAAGGCAACCTGCCTTTTGACTTTAGATTGATCTTGTTGTCTAGATTAGTCAAATCCAACTGTCTTTACATGTAAGTGACGGTTGTAGGTTGTAGTATAAAAGTGTCTCAGGTCCTTGTAATTTCTTTATGCTTTGTAACACTTGTAAAAGAACTTGAGATCAATATACAACATCCTTGAAAACCAATCTTGTGTTGTTCTTAGTTCTGTCTCTTTAATTTACTTGTGTTCTTAGTATCATCTGTTTTAAGTTACCAGTTCCCTATTTGAATTGTTAAGTGATCTAAGATCTCTCCTCAGTGTGAAACTAAGTGTTAAGTACCCTTACCCGGTCCTGCATTTGGTATCAGAGCATTCCAGGCTCTTGATTGTAAGATCTATCTTAAATCCTCTTAGCTTCACACATCACTTAACCTTTCAAATGACAGCTATCTCTAAGCTGATATGGAAACTGGAACTATGACAAAGTCCCCACTGATCACTCCTGAGGATTTTGACACTTGGTGCCAAAGAATGGAAGGCTTCATCAAGTCTCAAGATTCCAGGATGTGGGAGTCTGTTGTCAATGGACCTCATGTACCATGCACCTCTTCAGCTGCTGCTGGTGGTGGCATGATACCAAAGGAGAGGGCTGACTTTTCTGATGAAGACTGGAAAAGGATTGATATTGATCAGAAAGCCATGACATCCCTCCAAACTGCTCTTCCAAACTCCATCTACAGAGGTTTCAAGAAGTGCAAGACCGCTAAACAGCTATGGGATGCACTGAAACTGATGAGGGGTCCAATGAAGCCAAGGAGAACAAGAATGACCTCCTGAAGCAGCAGTTTGAAAACTTCACCTTCAAGACAGGTGAAACCATGACTCAACAATACTTCAGGTATGTTGAGATTATGGATACTCTGGCTGATGTTGGAGTAACTATTGAGAACAGGATATTGTTAGGAAGTTCATGTCCTCTCTTCCAGACAATGGACACACTACTGTGTGGTCATTAAGAGGACTGAAAACCTCAAGACCCTTACTCTCACTGAGTTGTATGGGATACTCAGTGGATACCAGATGGAGATGAACATGCAAAATCATCTGGTAACTCCAATACTCACCAGAGTTCAGCCCTTCATGTGGGTGAAAGGGATAGCAGAGAACCACAACATCATCTTATCTGCTACCCTGAAACTTCATAAAAGGGTCCTTTCATCACCTTCCCAGAGACACCCAGAGAGAGCTACATCCAAGGAATCCCTTCCAAGAGACAAGTTCCTCTCAAGCCTTTGTCTCTACTGATGAAAGTTCAGGCAACTTTCTCTTCACTCTTGAAGACCTGGACTGTATCCATCCAGATGATCTGGAATATATGGAGATAGTCCAGCAGATGGCTCTTCTCACTCACAGAGCCCAGAAGTTCTACAAGAGGACTGGGAGAAGGTTTCCTAGCAATGCAGCCAGTGGCAAGTTTGGCTGGACAAAAGCAAAGTAAAGTGTTACAACTGTAACCAGATGGGACACTTTGCCAGAGAATGCAAGGCACCTAAGTCAAATGGTGGCCAAGCATCATCCAGGCCAAACTACACTGAAGGAGGGCACCAGAATGAGAAGCCAAGACAGCAAGCTGCAGTTGTTGTTGAAGAAGAAGGCTTTGACTGGAGCTTCCAAGCTGAAGATGCTTCTCCAAATCAAGCACTCATGGCTGACCATGATGAAGCCAAGGTATTAGAACATCTTTGCTCTCCTGAATGTATTGCTAAAGTAAACAGATACAGGTCCTACAACTTAGAAATGAGATCTGATATTGAGTCTTTAAACATTTTAAAAGCTGATTTTAAGAGAGCTAAAAATGATTATAAGCTTAAAATAGAAGATCTAGAGAAAAAAATTTCAACTCTTAAACATGAGCAAACAAACTACAAGACTCAAATAAAAGATCTTGTTACTAAGTTGACAGAATGTCAGGCTGAGCTTGTGATCAGCAAAGCCAGGGTTGAAAAATGTGTTCTTGAAGAAGAGACCTTCAAGAACATAATATCTTCATCTCTGCATGCAAAAGTTTGTTATCAGAATAAGCAGGGACTGGGATCTTATGAGATAGCTCCTCCACACACCCTACTATCAGTAAGATCTCCAAGGTGTGGAACTGGTCAAGATGAGCTGCCCTCTATAGACTCCAGTGATGAAGAGGATGAAGAGGAGATAGTGAGGAATGACTCTGAAGTGAGTGAAGAGAGTCAATCCAAAAAGGGTCACCATGCTCTTGAGGAGGAAAAAGGATCTGGTTTGAGTAAGTCAAAGAGAAAGAACTTGATCAGAAGAGCAAAAAGAAGATCAAGAAAGGCTCAAGACATCAAGACCTCCTTTGACCCAAGCAGAAACAAGTATTCATCTCTGCAGGGTTTGAAGTGGTGAAAGCTGAAGATTCTACCAAGAACTCTAGTACCAAGAGTTCTGCTTGCTTCAACTCACTCCAGCTCCAAGCAGAAGACTGATAAGCTGTGTGTCACTGCTACTCAGCCTGAACCACCCATCTTCAAAAGCAAGCCTCTCCCTAGAAAAGCCTTCTGCATCATCTGAAAAGGTGAAGAAGGAGAAGGGAAGTGTTCAAACTCAGTCTTCTCAAGAAAAGAAGATTCCTAAAGGAAGCAAATAGACTACATCATGTGTGGTAGTACTTCTCATCTGGCTAAGGATTGCATCTACAATCCTAAAAGTACTATCCACATGGTCAAAGAAATGGCTTTTGGGAAGAAGAAAGAAAAGAAAGCTTAGGAAGGAAAATCTGTTTCCTTCGAAGCTCCAAAATGAAGAAGAAGGCAAGTGAAAAATTCCTTCGGAAGAAAATTTGGTCTCGGAAGAAAGGAATGCTTTCGAAGTACTGAAGCTTGCTGCAGTGAAAGCAAGATCTTCTGAAGGTCTAGTCTCCAAATCTTTCGAAGCTGCAAAAGCTTCCGAAGCTTTGAAGGTCAAGCCAAATTTTCCAAAGGTGGTATGGAAGATGAAGGAAGACCGTGTGACTAAAGATTCTTCATCAGCAACAGCAAATGATCCTCAGAGCTTGAACATAGGATCACTTACTCTTTCATTGCCTTCAACTCATTTTAACAAGCCTAAGACCAATGAGGCTTGGGTTTCCAAATGTAACTAAATCATCTCTTTTTGTGCAGGGACAGCCAAAGGCAAACAGAAATGTGGATCATTGATAGTGGCTGCTCCAGGCACATGACAGGCAATGAGTCCTTACTTCAAAACTTTGAAAGATTTGATGGAGGCCAGTTGCTTTTGGAGGAGATGCAGGAGGTTACATTACTGGCAGGGGCAAGGTTACAAATGGTAAGCTCAGCATTGAGAAGGTAAACTTTGTCAAGGAGCTTGGATACAATCTTTTAAGTGTGTCCTAATTTTGTGACCAAAAACATCACATGCTCTTTACTGAGCATGAGTGCATTGTTCTCAAGCCTGGGGTTGACATTCCTCAAGAGAGGGAACATGTACAAGATGGATCTGCAGAAAACATCTCCCTCTAGAGAAGTTTCTTGCTTTCTGTCTAAAGCAAATAGTGATGAGTCTTTCCTTTGGCATAAAAGAATGTGCCATATAAACTTTAAAAACATGAATAAATTGATTAAGAATGATTTGGTAACTGGAATGCCAAAGAAAGAGTTTACAAGTGATGACCACTGTGTTGCATGCCTGAAAGGGAAGCAACACAAAGTGTCTCACAAGCCAAAGGAAATGAACTCTATCACTACTCCCCTACACTTGTTACATATGGATCTGTTTGGCCCCACTAGTGTAATAACTCTAGGAAGGACCTCTTACTGTTTAGTGATCACAGATGATTTCACAAGATTCACTTGGGTTTTTTTCCTTAGAACTAAGGATGAAACCCCTGAAATCTTAAAGAACTTCATTCTGAAAATAGAGAATCAATCTGATCACAAGGTCAAGACCATAAGATGTGATCAAGGAACTAAATTTAAAAACCAAATCCTTGATACATTTTGTGATGAAATAGGTATTTCAAGACAATATAGTGCTCCCAGGACTCCTCAGCAAAATAGTGTTGCTAAGAGGAGAAACAGGACACTTATTGAAGTTGCTAGAACCATGTTGTCTGACTCTAAACTGCCTATCACCTTCTGGGCAGAGGCTGTCAACACAGCCTGCTATGTGCAAAACAGAGTTTTAGTGGTTAAAACACATGGTAAGACTCCTTATGAACTGTGGCACAAAAGGAGACCATTCATTGGTTTTCTTAGAACATTTGGATGTCCTTGCACCATCTTGAATACCAAAGATCAAATAGCCAAGTTTGCTGAAAAATCAGATGATGGACACTTTGTTGGATACTCTTCTCAAGCTAAGGCTTATAGAGTATACAATCTCAGAACTAGAATCATTAGGAGTCAGCCAATGTGACTTTCAATGAACACACACCCTGTGTGAAAGGTTCTGGTCCGGATTGGCTGTTTGATCTTGATTTAGTTACCAACTGTTTAAACAAGTCTTGTGAGAATGTTTCAGGATCTACAGATAACAGATCAACAGAAGATCCTGATCCAAGATTTGAGCTGAAAAGACCAACCAAGAAGACTACTTCAGCTCCAGTGGTGACTAACCTGTAATTGAGGCTCCTATCAGCACAAGCATGACAAATACTGCTGATTCAACTGAATTGCCTTCAAATTCTAGCTCAGAGGCTCAGAATTCAGGAGAAGGAACTTCTAATGCAGGAGGAACTGGAGGTGGTGACAGTGATCAAGAATTTCTTGATGCTGATAACCACTCCATTGAAGACAACATGAATGATGTCACACACTCATTGGATCAAGTTTCTCTTGATAAGTGTGCTGATGTGGTGGGAGACACCTCATTGCCAGATCAGAATTTCTCTAATTTAGATCTGTCCAACCAACTTGCTGTGATCCCTCAACTTCAGATCCACAAGTCACATCCCACCACAAACATCATTGGAAATGTTGACTCAGGGGTAAGAACAAGAGGACAAACTCATGACAGCCATGTTTGTCTACATTCTTGTTTCTTATCCCAGATAGAGCTGAAGAAAGTTGATGAGGCTTTGAAGGATGGAAGCTGGATTGAAGCTATGCAAGATGAGCTGCTTCAAATCAAAAGACAGAAGGTGTGGAACTTATGCCCTCTTCCTTAAGGGAAGACTGTCATAGGTACCAAATGGGTATTCAGGAACAAGAAGGATGATAGAGGGATTATCATCAAGAACAAGGCTAGACTGGTTGTCCAAGGATACACTCAAGAAGAAGGGATTGATTACACTGATGTCTTTGCTCCAGTTGCAAGACTTGAAGCTGTAAGAATATTCCTGGCTTATGCTGCATCCAAGGATTTCAAGGTCTACCAGCTTGATGTGAAATGTGCTTTTCTCTATGGGGTGATTGATGAAGAAGTTTATATCAAACAACCACCTGGCTTTGCAGACCCAGATCATTCTGATTATGTCTGCAAGCTTGATAAAGCTCTATATGGACTGTATCAAGCTCCAAGAAAGTGGTATGAGACACTATCAACATACCTCTATCAACATGGATACAAAAGAGGTACTATTGATGGGACTCTCTTCATCAAAGAAACAGGGAATGACACACTGCTAGTTCAAATATATGTAGATGATATCATCTTTGGTTCAACTAATCCAAAGCTCTGCTAAGACTTTGAGATACTGATGAAGAATAGATTTGAAATGAGTGCCATGGGAAACTTAGTTTCTTTCTAGGAATTTAAGTGAAGCAGGTTGAAGATGGCATCTTCATTAGTCAGTCAAAGTATGTACAGAACATACTTACAAGGTTCAAGATGACTAACTGTAAGGTTGCACAGACACCCATAGCCAGAAACCACTCCCTTGGTCCTGATCTTGAGGGGGAGTGTGTTGATGAACATCTCTACAGGGCTATGATTGGGTCACTTATGTACCTTACTGCTAGCAGGCCTGATATTATGTTTGCCACATGTATATGTGCAAGATATCAAGCCAACTCCAAGATGTCACACCTAATCACTGTCAAAAGGATTCTCAGATACCTCAAAGGTGCTCCAAATCTAGGCCTTTGGTATCCAAAGAATTCAGACTTTAATCTGTATGCTTATACAAATAGTGATTATGGTGGCTGCAACATGACTGTAAAGTCCACATCTAGGGGATGTCAATTCCTTGGTGGAAGGATAGTCTCTTGGCAATGCAAGAAGCAATCCTGTGTGTCTGCATCAACTGCTGAAGCTGAATACATTACTGCTGCAAGCTGCTATGCTCAAGTGCTTTGGATTCAGAATCAGATGCTAGACTATGGGTTCAACGTCAAGGAGACTCCCATCCACATAGACAACAACAGTGCCATCTCTATTACAGAGAATCCTGTGCAGCACTCAAGGGCCAAACACATCAACATTAGGTATCATCTGATTAGGGATAATTTTGAAAAGGGATTGATCAAACTAATCAAAGTTAACACAAATGAACAATATGTTGATGTGTTCACAAAGGCATTTGATGAACAGAGATTTAAATATCTTGTATTAGCTATTGGGATGATTAACTTTGAATAGATTTTCTTTAATAACTTAATCAACTTTATTTCCTAAAATTGTGTGTCCTAAGTTATCTATTAAATCACCTCATAAGCCCAGTTCTCTTTGGAAGAAAACTAACTTTTAACTGATATTCCTTAGATTTGTGAAAATTTACCTTCGGAAGAAATTTATGTCTTTAAATCATTTAACAGCTTATCTAAGATTTACCTTCGGAAGAAATTCTTGGAGTATCTTCCGAAGCTTAAATTTGTATATAAGCACTTAAATGCATTCAAAGAACAAATATATTCTGAAAGCACCTAAGTCTCGAAAGATTTATTCACTTCTTTCGAAGCCAAATTTTCAAAATTCTTTGAAATATCTTTCGAAGCAAAAATTGCCCTCGGAAGCTTTGCTACAAAGCTTCCGAAGCCAAAATTGTCTTCAGAAGTTTTACATCTTCCAAGAAAATTAACTTTTTGGGCACCTTTTTCAGAAGTAGGACCCACTTGCGGATTTCAAAGTTTATATTTTTGTCATAACTTTGTCTCAAATCCACAACATATATCTTCCAAACGATTCTATTTTGTCTCTCTACTCTCACTGATCCTTACCCTAAATTTACTCCCAAATTTCATCTTCTTCTTCCTTTCTTCACTGTAAAGCTTCCTCAAACGGCCAACATTGATCGTCGCAACGACCCTGATTTTTCCATGCACCTACACAAGCAACACAATCAGGTTGCCCTGTTAGACTCTGAGAAGGATCCAAGCTTCTTAAATATGTGTAGGTACCTTTCTTCATCTCACTACTTCACCTCCCTTACAATTGATCCTCCTCTCTATGAGGATCAGTTTCTTGAGTTCTAGAGGACCTGTCAAAAGGTCACCATGGACGGGGAGAAGGCACTGTTTGCTACAGTGCAGGGGAGGATAGTTTTCATCACTCCGGCCATCATAAACACCAATTTGCAGCTGGATGATGAAGCAGGTGAGCTGTCCTTTCCCAAATCTGCTGTCAACCACTCCTTTCAGCAGATGGGCTATGAAGGTGACTTCTCAGTCAAAACCTTCAGGAAGGGGAAGGTCTCATCTCAATGGAAATACCTCCTCATGTCGTCATTCACAGCCTTTCTAACAAGCATGGAGGATGGGATCAAGTTCCAGAAGACCTCTCCTTTATAGTCCATGGGATGGTACAAGGGGTCAAGTTCAGGTACTCTCAGTTTGTATATACTAATTTACTTGCAAACTTGGACTCCTTAGAGTATTACATGTTCCCTAGGTATGTTCAACATATTCTCAACTGTGAGTTGGACCACAGTTGAGGGGAACAGGTAATATTCTTAAAATAGGACAAATGAGGCCCGAAATCTTCAAAATCTTGAAAAATCCGGCTTCTCTGGGGTAGAAACAGCCCTTATCCCAAAAATGTTTGAGCTCATTGCTCAGGGTGAAAACCTAGCAGCACCAGCTAGTGTTGAACCAACACCCTCCACCTCTCAACCACCTCAAACACAGCCTACCATCACCATCACCTACAAAAGAAAATCCCAACAAACCCCTGCACTTGCTACTGAGCATGTGCAGGCCCCCATATCAGAACCCATACAGGAGGAAGTGGAATCTCGAGCTCCCATTTCCCCTGAGGAAGTGGAATCTGAAGATGAGGGGAGTCTGCAACAAAAGGTGCACAAACTGTCACATCTTTGCACCTATTTTGTTTCAAAGATAGCTCACCTAGAATCTCAGGTAACTATCTTACAGAAGAGGGTCAATGACCAGCAACTTGAGATCACCGATCTTAAGGGCAAGTTAGCTGGGAGACCCATAAGGACAACTCATCCAGGTCCATAAGAACCTGTGGATGTCATGGATCAATCTCCCAGCTCACCTAAGCAAGAGGGTGATGCTATCAAAAAGGGGAAGAAATTCTGACAATCACAGAACCTAGGAGTTCTTCCCAGAGTATGGACATAGAGGAATCACCATCCTCTCTTGTAGTTGTCCATACTCAGCAACCTCCTCTAGATAGTGATCTACATTTGCTCATTCAACAACAATTTGAGGAGGGAATACCAAGAGCAATGTCTGCCCCTTTTGAGAACCCAATCTGGGGTTGGGGGTATGACAGTAATAGGAAAGCTCTTATGATCTCTAAAGCTCAGGGCCAACTAGAAGTTCTCAACATTTCACACCTGAGTTTCTATGAGAGCATCAACTTGGTAGATCTGCCACTTGTCAACCTAAGCAATAACAGACAAGCAGCAAGATTAGCAGAAAGAATCCAAGACAGGGTGCTAGAGGAGTTTAAATTGAGATCAAAATTATATAGACAGAGGCTAGCAGGTGAGATCTTTGCTCAACTGGATGTTGAGGTAGACACAGAGATTAGCTTCGAAGGGAAAACCTTGACTGAAGGCCCAGAGGTTGAACCTGTGAACCTTGAGATAGGATCTCCCTCTACACCCATTACCCTCAGTGAAACACACCAGCTAGTGATGGTGTTTCACAACCTCTCTCTGGCCTGAGCTTGACAGTTGAACCAAGAAATAAAGGTCAAAGCTCTCTCCAGCCTGAGTCACCAAGGCCTGTGGTTGATAAAGGCAAAAGGAAACCGACTCCTGAGGAGATTGAGAAGGAGAAGAGAGAGAGGAAGAGGAAGCTGAAGAGTTCAAGTGGTTCCCCAGGGTTTAAATGGTTCCCCAGGGTTTAAATGATTCTATAAGAGAGGAAGAGGAACCTGAGGAGATTGAGAAGGAGATTGAGAAGGAGAAGGAGAAGAGGAAGAGGAAGAGTTCAAGTGGTTCCCCAGGGTTTATGGAAGCTGCAATCAGGGCTGCCCCCAGGCTAAACACTCAGGAAGATGAGTTAAGGGCAGCCAGGCTAAACTACATGGGAACCAGAAACTATAATATTGATGAACTCATCTCTCTCCCCTTAGATGAGCTGAATGAACTGGCTGACACAGAGCTGTCAAAGGAGAGGAAGGAAGCAGAGGATGCAGCACTACTCCTCAAGCACAAAGAAGAAATGAGGCTGAAAAGACTTTACAAGAACATTCCTGTCCTCTCCCCAGTTCAAGAAAGTCCTAAGCTAGAGACTGTGGCTACTGGACAACCTCAGGTAGCAACTGAAGAAGAAAGACTAAAGATGATCAGCTACCTGAGTGCCATAGGTCTCTATCAGGCAGATGCACTTCTTCCCTTACCATCTGAGTACATATTGTTTGAATACAATAAGCAGATGCAAGAAAAAGCTAAAAGAGAAAAACAAGCTGAAAAGAAAAGATTAAGGGAAGAAGCTGCAAAGTCAAGGGCCATCATCCACAAAAGCCAAAAGAAGTCTGCTGACAGACAAAGGATGATGAGCTTCTTGAAGCTGTATGGATTCTCCGGAAGGAGGCTTGGCCCTATGTCTCTATCCACAATGGATGAGCATATCAGGGTAATCAAGCAGAAGATAAAGAAGGGAGAGCTGGTGGACTTGCATTCTCCACCAAGTCCAGCTCAACCTGAAGTTGAGGTGAAGGTTGAACCCATTGAGACAACACAACCTAAACCTGGAGCTGCATCTCAGCCAACTTCATCTTCTGATCCACAGCAGGGTCCTCCTCTTTCTCCTTCTGAACCTGTGAGAGAGGAGATCCTAACTGAGGGGGACTCAGCTGAACAACCTGGTACTCAAGACCAGTCCCCTCAGTTAAAATCATCAGGGAGAAGAAAAAGGATGGCCAGAAGATCAACCTCAAAGAAAAAAAGAAGAAAGGCATCCACCTCCCAACCTCAGGATGAGTCAGAGCATCCTGAGGGAGTGCATGAAGAGGTCTCTTAACAAACTCCAATCATAGTAGAGCCTCTTGCTGTTGGAAGACAAATTATGTCATGGTCTTATGATGAAGATCAAGACAGATGGTATGTCATAAGAGATCAGGAAGGCATGCATGTCTATTCGACAGAAGACATGCTCAATCTTCCTCTGCATGATCTCTTTGACATGAGAAGATTCTATGTTAGTTTGAAGGATCCAGACCTAATGATGAAGAAAGGTATGTTGAAGATCCTAATGTGGACTATCAAAATCTGAAGAACTTCTCTGTTTTGGTAGCATCAGCCTAAGGGGAGTTTGTAAGATCATCTGAAGATTATAAGGCTGATGCAACCAACAAGCCAGAATAACCAAGTCTTCCATGCATGCACTAAGGAACAAAGATGAACTAGCTTTGGAAGCCTTACACTCTCAAATGTGTCTAAGTGTAAGATCTTCCGAAGCTAACAGTTCAGAAGGAGTTACTTCAGAAGTTTCACACTCAAACAGAAAAATAAGTGTGAAATCTTCCGAAGCCAAAGACAAGCATCTTTCGAAGCCAAAGATGAAATCTTCCGAAGCTTCAGAGATAAAGTCTTTCAAAGCTGTGAAGACTGATTTCTTCAGAGGACAGAGAAAATATGCTTTCTCTGAATCAACTTTTGATAAAGCTGACACACTTTCCGCTGCCTGCTCTGGTGGTTCACCTACTATACACAAGTTGGTGAAACTTCCATGCTTTATCAAAAAGTAGGAATGATCTTTGTCTGTAACTTACCTTACTTGTTCATGTAGACTTTTTGTATTAGGAAAAGTCAGTGAGCTATGACATGTCATAGTCACTAGTCAAAAGGCAATCTGCCTTTTGGCTTTAGATTGATCTTGTTATCTAGATTAGTCGAATCCCAACTGTCTTTACATGTAAGCGACGGTTGTAGGTTGTAGTATAAAAGTGTCTCAGGTCCTTGTAATTTTTTTATGCTTTGTAACACTTGTAAAAGAACTTGAGATCAGTATACAACATCCTTGAAAACCAATATTGTGTTGTTCTTAGTTCTCTCTCTTTAATTTACTTGTGTTCTTAGTATTATCTATTTTAAGCTATCCCTATTTGGATTGTTAAGTGATCTAAGATCTCTCCTCAGTGTGAAACTAAGTGTTAAGTACCCTTACCCGGTCCTGCACACGATTTTATTAATAAAACAAAAATCTAAGAAAAATACATTATTGCTTTATATGTAATTATAATCATATTTTATCTTCAAGAATGAGTTTATAATTCATAATTTTTATTACTTATTATTTAATATTTTATTTATTTAACTTGTGTGATACACGAGGTACTAACCTAATAAAAGTTATATAACAAACAAATTAATTTGATTTGAATTTCTAGGTTGTTACACCCATTTAGTTTTCTACACTTACACAATTAACAATATCAAAACCCTTGATTGAAGTCCAATCCTATGATCCCTCTATCCTTTTTAATTTTGTCCATTTTAAAGTCATTATTCTTCTTCACAAATTAGGAATATCACTTTACTTGCTAATCTATTGGGTTGTCCACACATGTAAATTTTCACACATGCAGATATTTACACATGTTACGTTATTTGCTTTGACCTACTTTTTAAATTGTATAAGTATAAATTTTTATGAATCATAAATAGTGTGTAGCCAAATAATATCAAGATGCTAGAAACAATGTCTCTTTCAAACGGTTAAAAGTTCAAGTCTTATCGTGAACAAATGATATAGATTAAGGAGTAGGTATGACAAGTGTGTGAATTTGATGCTCATAAAGAAAAACAATACAACTCAATTTTAGCTAGGGGTGAGCAAGAACCGTTTTTTGTTTATCGGAACCGCCACCGAACCGTCCTGAACCGGTTGTACTAATATAGGTTTGGTTTTCGGTTCTTATAGGTTCCAAACCCTAGTATGTACCTAAAAACCGATAGCCTATGAAAGTTTGAATTCTAATAAACTAATAATTTTTTATGGAGAAAAATTTACAAATCGTTAACCTTAAAGGCTTTTGATCGTATCTTCTATTTAAACTCTAATACACCATTGACTTCCAAACTTTCATAAATCGAAGCAAACAAACCCCGACCAAGTACACCATTGAAGAACAACGTTCATTGACATTACATCAAGTTGACATCACATCAGGTTGTTATTTTAAGCTATTCAATAAAACCGGTTCCTTATCAGTTATCCAACAAAATCAAAACCGGTTTACCCGGTTAGGAACCAAACCAATTAGGTAACAATAAGCTTCGGTTCTGGTTTTCATATTTAGGCTATCTGGTTTTCGGTTCCAACCCGGTTTGAACTGGTTGCACACCCCTAATTTCAACGAAATATTACAAGGACTGAAATAATACACAAAACCATTAAAGGGCCTTTCAAGAGAATGCACATAAACTCAGGGATGATTTCTGTAACTTTCTGTTGATATCAACATCTCTCTCAATAACAAGCGAATTCACAAAATCTTGTACGGACGATTTCACCAGATCAAAGTCGAAAATTCGATCTTCTTCTTCGATCAGAAGCCTATACAAACAACATAATAATATATAGAAGCAATTATGTATCATCCGTCAAGAGGTGGTGTTCGTGGTGGTCGAGATCGTAAGTTCAAATCTCATCTTTGCGTTTTAGGGTTTTGAGATTGGTAACACACACACACACGCATATATGTATGTATATTTCTTATATTCGTGTATTGATCTCTGCAAATTTGCTGATTTTCATCTGGAAAACTGGATGGTGATTATTTCTTTAGCTGATTTGATGTATAAGATGCATAATTTGGGACGGATGTTTGGGGAATTGGTTTTTTTTTTAGCAAGCAACTGTTTACAGAAGATTATTGCAAAATCGTTTACATCATGTTTTGTGAAATAAGGTCATTAAATCGAGATATCTCCATTGTTGCATTGGCGAGAAAGTATTTAATTGAGATGTTCATCTTGGTAACATGGTACAAAGTAATATGGTTTGTGACTCATTTTTGGAATATCGGTTTGGTTACTTGTTGTTGTACATCTGTAATATTCATATTCTCTTTTTATTTTGTTCTAATTGGCTGCATGTATCCTTTATGCAGTGATTTGAAGACTTGGTTTGATACTTTTAATTGGTTTATAGTTGTAGTTGATTGGTTTTTGTATCATGAAGCTTAAATATCTTTGCTTTTTATGGTTCTAAATGCTTTAGCTTTATGCTATGTTTCATACTGTCATAAGCTACTCTCATGTTCCTTTTAGTACTTTGTGTTGTAGTCTGTAATGTTTACACCTTATTATGTTTTATTTGTTATTATTTGAATTCTGAATGTTTATTGATTTAGGTCCATAAATAGTAAGCATCTGTTTAATTGGAACATAGTTAAAAGCAATGGCTTTATGAACATTTGGCTAATTTTTAGTTACCAATTAAATTCTTATAGATTTATAGTTGCAGCTCTTGCGTGAAGTATGGAGTATCACATATAGAACAAGAATAACATAAACTGCTTATTAACATAATATATGTTTTCTGTGTGCAGAATTTAGCTGGGATGATGTGAAGGTTGATAAGTATAGAGAAAACTATCTCGGTCACAGCCTCAAGGCTCCTGTGGGGAGATGGCAGAAAGGTTAGGCTCTTAGTTACCAGTTAAATATCTAAAATGTTTTGTTGGAATTCATAATATTTTACTTGGTATGTTGCTTCCGAAAATTTTAAAATATCTTTCTGTAGTGATAAGTGACTGAATTTATAATTTTTTGTGATTGAAGTCTATACTGACCAACATCTTTAATGGTGAAAAAATGGGCAAGTACATAAGTATAGCTTGAAATTTTGCCAAAGGGAGATTTGCAATTAATCTGCAGACTGCAACGTATCATACTGAAAATTCTTGAAGAAGCTTTGAGATTCATTAACTTAGCTTTTAATCTCAAAGATTTTTGGCAAACTTAACTACAGTTATGTTGTTATTTTAAGCATTATGTAGATCTCTTTCAGTTCCATAGGCAAATAATGTGAAATGACTTGTATTCATCTATGTTGGGTTGGATTGGTTCCACCTTAAACACTTTTCATTCAGTAATCATGTATTTAGCGTTTCAAATATGATCACAAATATTATTATTAAATAGTTATGAATAAAATGGTTTAAGAGGTTTATGCATTAAAAATTCACTTGCGGAGACTTTTAACCTGCTTGACCTGTGTTATAATCTTCTTTTATCTTTACCAGTAGTTGTTTGACCTGTTAGAAATGAAACATAACTCAAATGGGCCCATTCATAGGTAAACAGGTCAAATCTTCTCTACTGATACAGCCGGCACAATCATGTAGGCCCCAAATTCTCATGATGAGATACTATGAGTAATGTGGTACTATAATATAGTCTTTAAATCTTAGTAATATTCCTCGGCTTCCTATATTATTTTTTTAACTTTTTAAGGGTTTTCATTATTATTTAATCATTATATTCAACAGGAAAGGATTTACACTGGTATGCTAGAGATAAGAAAGGAAACCAGTTGGATATGGAGGCTGCTAAAGAAGAAATAAAAAGGATTAAGGAAGAAGAAGAACAGGCTATGAGGGAAGCTTTGGGTTTCGCTCCTAAACGTTCTGCAAAGCCTCAAACTAATAGACTTGATAAACATGAGTTTTCTGAGCTTGTGAAACGAGGCTCCACTGCAGAAGACTTGGGGGCTGGACATGCTGAGGCGGCTCACGTTCAGGGTCTTGGTTTTGCCAAGTAAGATTCTTTGACCAAGTTGAATTTCACTTATTTGTTTTGAACTCGGTACAAGGTAGATTTTAGATTTTGCAGAATGGGTGGCTGGGTATTGAGTCAAAACAGGCGGATTGGGTATTGAGTCAAAACAGGCGGATTGGGTATTGATGCAGAACTAATGGTTTCGTATCAGGTCAAAACAGGCGGATTGGGTGTCGATTTAGAACTAATGGTTTCGTATCAGGTCAAAACAGGTGGATTGGGTATCTGGTCAGGACTGGCAGGTACCTCACAATGGGTAGTTGGGTAGCAGGTCAATATGGGCTTGAACGGGCTGACAGCAAATGCATTTGTTTATTTTTTCTCTTATATTTTACAAATAGTTAACAGAGTATACATACAATGGCAGTGTAATTGTTAAAACAAAACAATATAGAAGGGAATATGAATATACATTTTAGGTGACTTTTGACCCGTTTCCAGTTTAATCATTAGATTTTACCCATTTGACATGTTAGAGGTAGACTAGCTGTTTTATCCAAATACACCCACGGGTTGAAATTGCCACCTTTAGTACTTATCTTTACTACCATGGAAGTTGTTTTTGGCAATTAAATTTATCTACTTTCTTGTTTATTATTGCAAGTCATTAACTTCCCAAACATTGTACATGGAAATATGTTCACTTAGAAGTTATGAAAATTAATTTTTTTTAAAATTTTCATTGAAAAGTAATTATTAAAAGTCAAATTAGAAGCCAATAAGATGACCAATTAGCAATTTTTAAGAGTCTAATGACTGCAATTAACTGTTGTTATTGTAACATTTTTAACTGCAGGGCACCTAAAGCTTGGGAAGGATCAAGTTCTCTACCTCCCACCATGACAACAACAGATGTACCTATAAACACAAATGTTTCAACTGGAGATGCAAATGAAGGTTCAGAAGATGAAATTACTCGAAAGAAAAGAAGGCGAGAAGAAAAAAAGCAAGAAAAATATGAAAGGCGAGAAGAACGGAAGCATGAAAGAAGAGAAAAAAGGCACCATGTTCGTGATTCGGATGACAAGAAGCACAGAAGAGACAAGGGTAAAAGAAGACATGATTCTGATTGATGTTTTAAATTTTAATGGTAAAACGTATGCGACTTCCCAGCTACAAGTGATTTGAACACTTTCAATAGGTCTTAAGTTGAACAGGTGGTGTTTACAGTTTGTATGAATGTTTCTATTTTGATTTTGCCATTTAGCTATGTTCTGTCCGCTCTACATCAACATAAATGGCTATCATAGATGTACTGATATTCTTTATGGTTTTTAGATCAAACTGTGAGTTTAACTGTTATATTTAACAGCTTTTAAATGAACAATAATAGGAAAATAAATCAAGTTTTCATGGTATGACTAGGATGAGTGTTTTCAATATGGTAATCAAACTACTGCAAATACAAACTGCTGTTTGCGATGGACCATATAGGTCGTAACATGATTTTCTCGGTTCAATTCAGCTTTGAACGGTCTGTTTTTGGTCTAAACCCATAACAGTTTGTGTGGTCAGTTTTTGGTCTAAAGTCAAAACTGACCAGCAAATTTTGAAAATTTATTAGCTGGTTGAACAATTTTTTTAAGGAAAAAAGACTGTAAAACTAAACTGATAACATGTTTTAGTGGTTTCACATGCTTAAATCACACCCCTAATCAAAGATGCATGCATTACAAACACTGAATATCCAGAATCATAGATTTTATCAATCGAGTTGAGGACAATAAAGATGCAATGTAACAGCAACAGAAGCAGAAATGGATGAACTGAGAATACAAATAGAGAAATCCCAATCAGAAACCTAATTCCTTTCAAACCACCATGCAACCCACAATAAGTTTACGGTACTTGATGTTAGATAGCTTAATAGGATTTGAGGCCCGCAACAGATGGGGCTGCACCCCTAGTCGTTTTCACATAGTTAACATAGTCACTGAAGTGCATAGTGAACAATGTGCTTTGGTAGCGAGTCAGGCGAATACGGTTCCTCACTGAGTCGGTAATGGCACCTTTGTAACCGGCTTTCCTCATCAAAGAGTCAATTGCTTCAACCGTTGTCCAACCTGGACGAACAAAAGAAACCATCTTTTCATCAGTTACTAGATGACCCAACCGGGCAAACAAGACAAGAAACCATCTTTTAACGACCTATTGAGACAAAACATAGCATGTTGTCCCATTTAAAATAAAATGGAGATTACTTTATTACTATTATTATTATTATTATTATTATTATTATTATTTATTATTATCATTATTATTATTATTATTATTATTATTATTATTATTATTATTATTATTATTATTATTATATACAAAAGAAATCCATTTTAGATTTCTATGAAAACTAATATACAGAATATTGTTACAAAACCATTATTAAACAATAATCCATTTCAATACGCAACAAAAACAAACCTTCTTGAGCAGCGACGTCAGGTAGGTATGTTGCACTACGCTTGGTATTATAGTCAGGATCGGTGAACTCAATAATTATACCATGCTTTCCCACCTGCAAGATCACAAGGATTCAGAAATGGGTACAGTTGGTAACCCGGAAAAAACTTTTGAGACAGATAAGGTTGAGTTGGCTCAAAACACTTGTTATTTTAAAATTTCTAATAATATAATTTCTACAAAACTATACTATTTCAATGGTAATTTATTTTTTGATATAACGATTTAGGAGGTTCTATGCAAGAAAAAAACACACTTTAGGCGACTTACAATCCATATGTCCTGTTTCTTTTTTAGCTATTTTTTAGTTGTCTGTTGGCCCATTAAAGATAAAAAAACCAATTTGGTCTCAATTCAGATCATGAATGAATTTTGATCGGTTTGGGATTCCTACACATTACACGAGCTACATGCTTACAAGTTATATCAACCTGTAATAATCAAAAGTAAGAAGCTTAGATCTGAACAAATTAAGAAAACCTTACCTCCCAATCGAGATAGTTAGCAGCATTCTCATAATTAGTAAGAATTGAAACTGTACATTGCAAGAACGGTAACTCTTTAGCTTGTATTGGGGGAAACCGATGATCCCTCAGAGCGCTGCAAAAGAAAAAATCCATAGAAATCAGTACAGAAAAATACCTTGAAACAATAATCAAAGAATATTAGTACCAACAATAAAAAGGATGAGTTTCATATAAATTATTCTAATAAAATTCATGGCACCGCATTTACTTTCAAAACAATAAAATAATCTAATATACCCATTCCATAGTAAGATACGATCAATTACCAATAATACAGTGTCAGTGAACAAACGAACACGATAACAACGCTACTACAAGAATAACCTCAACACGTAATGTCCTCTTCTTCTATTCAGTGAAGCAAACTATTATAAGTAACTAAATTTATATTATTTTTTAATCAGCAAATCTATCCTACTCCTACTCCTAAACTACTTCTCATATATATTAAAATTGTCCAGAATAGAACAGCCACGCCCCTAGAGGCTTTGCCTCTGCCACTGGGCCACCAACCCTAGTGGTTAAATTTGAGTCATATGTAACAAGATTTATTGCTATGGTATTAAGAATTTGTTTTATTTACTATGAAACATCAAATATGATACTTTTAGTGTTTCCGAAGTTTAAATATGATATTAAGAAACTCCGAACGATTATACAAGATATATTGCACTGTAAGAAAAAGGTGACATTCAAATTTTAAATGCATCAACTCACTACTTTGAGGAGATAAATAGTAAATTAATAATAAAGGTTTTTTGAATGGATTCTAATTAACATCTACTTAGTGCATAGAGAACTAACCTTGTTAAAGCATAATCCTTGAAGCCGTTCACTATATCACGAGCAGAAAGCGTCCCTATGCACCCACGTAAACGAGGTTCATAACCGTTTACCACTTTCTTCCAAGTAACAAATAATGGGCTAAAAACACATATACAAAGCAGTTAACTAAAATATAAACAAATCTAAAGTCTATAATATACAAGGGTGGGTGATTTGTACGCCACTAAATTTACTTGGAACACCACCAAGATACAATATTTAACGTTAGGTATACGCAACGAAACATTATCACACACACAAAAAAGCAGTAAAAGCAACACAAGTAACATGGTTCGGTTAGTGTGACCAATGTCCATATGTTGCAACTAGGGTTTTCTTTATTAGTTCTTACAAAAGATTACAATCACATGACTATGGTATACATAGAGATACATCTAATTTAAACAACTTTTGGATCATGAAAACCAAAACAGTCCTTCGACCTCTAATCAAGAGAGCCACCCCATGTCTTTTAATGTCAAACCATAGGTCCAATAAGGCCTTCACAAACCCAAAAAGTTAAAGACCGCATTGGTGGTGTACCGATTTAATTTGATGGAGTAAAAATCAAATCGCTTAACTAATAGGTTGACTAGAAGACAAAAAATCATACACAAAAACAACAAAAAAGTAAGACTTTAGCTTTTATACCATACAAATGTATATTCTCTTGATGAATAAATTGATACATAAACACAGGGTTTATGTATATATACAAAGGAACCAACATAATGTTGGAATCAAGAGATGATCAAACACTCAACTGAGATCAATTAAAAATCACACACACACAAAGGCTGTTTAGTGGAATCAAAAGAACTTCATACTTCACTTCAAAAAAGTGCATAATGCATATATCAAACTTGCTGCAAACGAAAAAACTACTCCTACTTTTTCAACCCACTACCTGACTCATTCAACTCTATTAAAATATAATAAAACAGTAAATAAATAAACAAACCATAAACCCACGTTCTTGCATGTGACCACAACCGACCCATAATGCAGAAAGCCTTCCTAGTTGACTTTAGACAAGCTTAACAGGTCACATTCACTCCCTTAAGCTTGGCTTGTATCACCAAGGTCTTCAACGCCCAACAGGCTACTCATCTCCTTAAACTTCACCTGTGGTAATGCATTCGTTAGTATATCAGCCTTTTGTAGTTCCCCGCTAACGTGCTCAACACAGATCTGCCCCCTCTCTACACACTCCCTTATGAAATGAAACTTCATATCGATGTGCTTACTACGACCGTGGAAAACCGGATTCTTCACAAGTGCTATAGCCGACTCATTGTCCACGTATAGTTTAACACATTGTGCATCCAATCCAGTGAGGTCTTTGAGCAGCTTTCTCAGCCATAAAGCTTGACACGTCGCCGATGTCGCTGCCATAAACTCGGCCTCACAAGAGGAGAGGGCCACTATTTGCTGTTTCTGAGACACCTATGTGATCGGGTTTCCAGAAAAATAGAACACGGTTCCTGTTGTTCCCCTTCAATCATCAAGATCTGTACCGTGACTGCTGTCACTAAACCCAATTAAGTTTCCATTTCCACCTCCTGTGTACTTCAGCCCGTAATTGACTGTGCCCTTCAAATATCTTACAATCTGCTTCAACGCTTTGTAATGGCTCACTTTAGGTGTCTCCATGTACCTGCTAATTACACCGATAGAGAACCCAAGGTCTGGACTGGTAAGGAGTAGGTATCGCAGACTTCCTACCAAGCTTTTGTAATCAGTAGCATTCACAGTCTCACCATTTTCATCCTTTGTTAAACCTGCCCTTGGTTCCATAGGCCATTTGGAGGAATTACAATCACTCATTCCAGTAGCTTTCAAAATCCTTTTTGCATACCCAGATTGACTTAGTTTTATGTAGTTCTCTCCTTGTTCCACCTCTATCCCAAGATAGTAATTTAACTTACCCAAATCACTCATTTCAAACACCTTTGTCATCTTCCCTTTGAACTCAAGGATCTGTTCTTCACTTGCGCCGGTGACTATTAAGTCGTCAATATATACACCAACAATTAAATAATTTGAGTCTTTTTTCAACTTATAAACAGCTTGTTCATGTATGCATCTTTGAAACCCATGTCTTTAAGAGCCTTGTCAAGACGTGTGTTCCACGCCCTAGGGGCTTGCCTTAAGCAGTACAACGCTTTGTGCAATCGGTAAACCCATTGTTCCTTACCAGCAACTACAAAACCATCGGGCTGTGAAACGTAGACTTCCTCACGTAAATCACCATTTAGGAATGCAGATTTCACATCGAGGTGATGAACACCCCATCCCATCTTTACTGTCAATGCTAACAGTACCCTGATTGTTTCCATGCGGGCCACCGGTGCGAAAGCTTCATCGAAATCCACTCCCTTTCGCTGCAAATACCCTTTTGCAACCAAATGAGCCTTGTGTTTCGTAATGTTACCTGCTGCATCCTTTTATAATTTGAATACCCACTTCAACCCAATGGGTTTGTGCCCGATCGATAGTTTAGTCAGACTCCATGTAGCATTCTTTTCAATTGACTCAAGTTCCTTCTTCATGGCTTCTTCCCAACCATGTTTCCCACTGCTTCTTTGTACGACCTGGGTTCCTCATCTGTAAACATCAAGAATGGTTCTTCTTCAATCGGTTCTGTTCCATCATATACATCCGATAGTAGTCGGAAGCCCTGCTTTGGTGAGTGATCGAAACAGGAATTGCTCACCCCCCTGCTACTATTTGTACTGTCTGAGACCTCAGTAAACGACCCACATGAGCTTCTTTGATCAATATGTCCGGTTGGAGATCCATGTAATGGTGAAGTTGGCTTTTGATATACTTGAGTTGGTGAAGTGAACAATGGTGATGGTGGTTCCTGGTCACCAACCTCTGTAGTAGTGATTCCATTAGAAGATACCTGCACCTGATGATTAAAAGTCGTACTAGAGTGCATGTTGGGCCAATTTGTAGTAGACACGGGCTGCTCCCTTTGGGCCTCATCCCAAGTCCACTTTCTCTTTTCTTCAAATACTACATAACTTGCGACCTGCAAATTGTTAGTATTAGGATTAAACAATCGGAATGCTTTGCTTCCGGGTTCCACTCCCGGATACACCATCATTTCACTCCTGTCAGCAAGCTTTGGGAGATGACCTGCTACTCTCTTCACGTGACCCACACATCCAAAGACTTTAACATGCTCGAGTGTGGGTTTTTTCCTTGTCCAACCTTCATATGGTGTCATCCCATGCACTCCCTTCGTTGGGACTCTATTGAGCAAGTACACTGCACGACGGACTGCTTCACCTCATAGACGATCTAGTACAATCATTGTCTTTAATAATGATCGGGTTACTCCCATAATGGTTCGATTACGGCGCTCTACGACCCCGTTTTGTTGAGGGGTGTAGGGAGCTGTCATGTTTCGCTTAATTCCCTCTTGGTTGCAGTAAGTAGTAAATTGATTTGAGACGAACTCTCCTTTACGATCAGTTCTCAGTGTCACAATCTTATAGGGGCTTTCCTTTTCAACTTGCATTCTGAACCGTTTGAAGGATTCAAAGGCTTCATCTTTTGATTTTATGATGTACACCCACATTTACCTACAAAAATCATCAACAAACAATAAAAACTACCGATTACCACCAATTGTTTGTGGTGAAATTTGCTTGTTTCGACACCAAACCACCTTCACATACTTGTGTAGGTTGTTTTATGTTGGGAACTCCACGGACTAGTCCTTTTTGAACCATGAATTCAATAGCCCTAAAGTTTATATGGCCCAATCTCACATGCCACAACCATGCTTCATCATCGAGTCTTGTGTTCAATCACACCGGTTGAACAGTCTTTAGAGCATCTTGTATAACCGGTTTGCCAATCATTGTACCCTCATAACCAACCGTCCATCTACACTCAACATCTTTAAGTAGTCATCTCACATCCGTACATCAAAAACATCTTCTGTCATTTGACCCATACTTAAGATGTTGCTGGTCAAAACCGGAATATAATACACGTGAGGAATCACCAATTGATCACCGTTTTTGCATTGAAACAACATTGTCTTTCCCTCTACTTTGGACTGTAGAACCGTCACCGAAACGTACTTGACCTGTCACATTATCATCCAATTCTGCGAAGAGTTCAATAAGGCCAGTCATGTGATTACTAGCCCCATTGTCCAGGTACCAAACGTCACTACTAACCATGTTTCTTTCTTCAATCTGGTTAGGAAATAATTTGTTCTCATTCAGCAGCACCATTGTATTCTCTTCCTCTCCGCTTACACTTAAAAGTAGTGTAGGTTCTTCATCAACTTGATTCAGGTTCACTTCATTCTTTTCTTTTTTTGTGTCTTTGCACTCGGAAGCATAATGGCCAATTGATCACATTTAAAGCACTTTATGTGTCTTTTGTCTCTACCATTCATGTCATTGTTGTTCGAGTCATGATAACCACCCCGGTTACCTCTGCCCCGGTTGTTTCCACGCCCCCTTGAACTACTTCGACCACCCCGGTCATATGAGTGTGATCCCCTTCCTCGAGAACTAGTAAAAACAGCCCTGCCCGAACCCCTTTTAGCTGAGTTGCCTTCTCCCTTTGTGAACAGTAAGTTGTTGTCACTATCTGAGTTGTTTTGGCGCAGTTTCAATTGATCTTCATACGCTTTTAATCGGCCTATTGCTTCATCGAATGGCATCGTATCCACGTCCGAATACTGTTCGATTGAGGTGACCTACTGTCGAAACTTGTCAGGAACCGAGTCCAGTAGCTTTCTGACCAGAACACCATCTTCAATGGTCGCACCAAGGCTGTTGTACCTTGAGACCATGCCGGATAATTTTCCTGCGAATTCGTCGATTGAATCTCCCTCCTTCATCTTCAACGCTTCAAAGTCACTTTTAAGCGTGTGAAGTCGGGCCTTCTGTACTCGGTCCGCCCCCAAGTACCTTACTTTGAACAACTCCCATATCTCCTTTGCTGTCTTCTTTTTTGCCACCTGCATCAAGACGTCTTCAGGAATCGCTTGAAAAATAAAGGCACGAGCTATTTCGTTTTTCTTCTCATCTACAGTTACTCCAGCCTCTGGTTCAACAGATTCCCATAAACCTTGAGCGTCCATCACCGCCTCCATCTTGATAGCCCAAGTAGTGTAGTTTGTTGCTGTCAATGTTGGAATCTGGAGTGAAACAGAACTGGTTTCTTTCTGGGCTGCAGAGGTAGTTGCTAGTGTCGTCATTGGATTGAATTTGCGGTACTTTGGCATAAAACTCACCTTGAACGCTCTGATACTAGTTGTTGGAATCAAGAGACGATCAAACACTCAACTAAGATCAATTAAAAATCACACACACAGAGGCTGTTTAGTGGAATCAAAAGAACTTCATACTTCACTTCAAAAAAGTGCAGAATACATATATAAAACTTGCTGCAAATGAAAAAACTACTCCTACTTTTTCGACCCACTGCCTGACTCATTCAACTCTATTAAAATATAATAAAACAGTAAATAAATAAACAAACCATAAACCCACGTTCTTGCATGTGACCACAACCGACCATAATGCAGAAAGCCTTCCTAGTTGACTTTAGACGAGCTTAACAGCTCACACATAACTCTAAGAAACCTGACGATTTCAGGGACGTCCCTGAGAATCGTCATAATATTTTAGGCCTTGTGCGAGTTAGGAAAGAATGGGTCCCTTGTTATATAATGAATAACTCATAAATAAACTTTTGGGCCCGGTGCGAATAGGAAAAAACGAGACCCTAATTCGATCTATCGATCGCTCCGACCTCATATATTCCAATCGTTCTTTTACCGCCCCCATTCCAAATCGCAAATTATTTTGTTTGAGTTTTAAAAATGGATTTAAATTCTAGTAATAGGTAAATGGTAGTGGGCTAAAATAATTAAAAATTTTGTAGGCTTTAATGTTTGTTAAGCTTAAAAATAATTAAAATGTTAATGAGCTTATTAATGGTTTGATGAGTTTAAATGCTTAACGAAGTATATAAGAGCTTTTTTAAAAAATATATATATAATATATATATTTTTTAAAATTTTAGGCCCCTGAGGAGATCGGGCCCTGGGCGGTCGCCCACCCCGCCCACCCTCAAGGCTGGCCTTGGAGGATTTAGACTCAAAAAGTTAAGAACCCTCCAATAACAGTTGTAGTTCCTGAGGTATTAGCAACACTTGAAGACATCAATGGTTGCTCCCTCTCTTTTCCATTAGAGAGTAAGGTTCCTCATTTTGACTTATGTCTCTGTGAAGGCTAATTTTAACCCCTGATTTGACTTGGATAGGATAGTGGATCATCCAACGGAGAAGTTGTGTTTTGACTACCTTGACAAATATAATTTGTGAAATGGTGTTGACACGAGATTCGTATCATGTCCAAGCTTGTTGTTTCGCCAGGCTTCTTACACCTCCTTGCGAACTCGGCATCAATTTCGCTACAAGGGTCCATAGATGTACTGGAATGAACCTAGCTCTGATACCAAATGATATGTACAAAATTGGGAGGAGAGAAACAGGGGAAGATTTAAACTCAAATCTTGCTGATTTCATATTATCCTTATTCCTTACATGAAAGATAATATGGATGTTTATATAGCATTACATGAAACCAGATAACCACCCATGAATTGACCCACTAATCTGCAAATTTACTTACTAACCGTTAGCAATTAACTACATTACGAAACAAGACATAAGAAATAGTTATGCAACACAAACCAACTGAATGACACTAATTGAACATGATAGTGGTACACATCAAAAGCCTAACCTAAATAATATTTCTTATGTCATTAATATACATATCCAAACACCCCTCATCAAGAACAAAATCAATACATCAACTAACTAAGACACAAGAACAATGACATGGTAATCCAAGAGTAAACAAGTACACATTCAAACAAAAAAACAAACTGAATAAATTAATATCCCAAAACACCAAAGATCAAAACTTTAGTGTCCTCTTCAACAAAAACATCTATATTATACATAGATACATACACACATATACATACAGATATATATATACACATATAGAAAGAGAAAGATAATTACTGTTGACCCTCATCGAAAGCAGGAGGTGGAACTTGTTCATCATTGTAATGAGCCACTAGTGTATCGAAGCAATACACCACCATCTCCCGATTTGCGGACACCATATTTCTATGATCAACAATCGAAACAATAATAGAAGAGGGATAAAGGGTTTAACACAATAACACAATCGCACCAATTCCGATTGCAAAAACTCAGATGGAATTGATCAATAAATTAATAATCGATTTGAAGAATTGTGGAAAGAGGGGTTCTTAAAAAGCGAAAATCTCAAACGGGTGTTGTTTGAAATCGATAATGATTGATTCCCAAAGTACTGAAACAACACCAGCTGAGGAAGATGAATCAAACTCTGGTTTTTTGTTTGTTTGTTTTTGTGAAATCATAATTTATTAATTGAGAGAGGGGCCTTTTTTTTTATAGGAGAGGTGGTGTAGTTTTTGGGAATTACAATTACAAGGTGCCGTTTTGTATAAATTGCATCTAGGTCCCTTGTAATAATTTTTGTAATTTCAGTTTTACTCCCTAAAGTTTGACTAAAGTAACTATTGTCCTTTAAAATATTAAAATCATTAATCACCTTTAAAAGTTTCATATGTTGTTTCAATTTCACTCCAAAAGTTTTATTATTTTGGATAAGATTGAAACAACTAATAAAACTTTTGGACTGAAATTAAAACAACTTATAAAACTTTTGAATGTGAATTTATGTTTTTAATCTTTTTGAGGAAAATAGTTATTTTACAAACCTCAAGAGGCAAAATCAAACTTACCTCTAATTTTTATGGGCATGTTTGGGATTCCTTATTTTGGTTGAAAATAACTTTTGGCAAAAACAATTTATTAACTTATGACTTTTCAAAACAAGTTTTAAAAAAAATGTTTGGATTAGCTTATAAACTAAAACGTTATAAAATGATCAAAAAAACATAATTTAAAAATGAGGGGAGTTAATATGAGGTAGTAGAGAGGTATAATAAAAAATTAAACTAAAAGTAGTTTTCAAAAATTAATAAGTAACTCATTCCTTAATTTTCAAAACCTTATTTTTACCCTACATGAAAAGTAACTTCTCAAAATTTAATAAATCAAAAATCAAGATAAAATAAATAATTCCAAACACCCTCTGTATAGGATTTTGCTTATTGTTTATGTAAGTGACAGTTGTCCTGTTTTTCTTGAAAAACATATCAGGGGCACTTTAGCTTTTTCTTATTTCTTTTGTTTTATAGGGCGTCGTCTCGGTTTTCCTTTAATTTTCTTGTTTCCTCATTTAAAATTTGCAAAAGGTCAAAAAAAGGGCAAGGACTCGGTGGTAACCGGTGATTTTCAGCTGGCAGTAGCCTTGAATTTATCCTTGGATCATGGGATGGTGTTCCAACCCAAGTTTGGGTTTTCCCAGCCACACCCCGGGCACAAGACCATCAGCTCTTATAGTGAGCGGACAAGTAAACAAACCGCAAGTTTAGCTAACTGTTTGGAGAAAAGTTTGTTCATATTCTTTTATTTGATAAAACAAATGAATATGAACAGAGATTTTAATTATCTAATTGAATGAACTAACATGAACATGTGTCTCGTTCATTCATTCACGTTCGTGAACGATTTATGTTTGATCATTTACAGTCGATTATGTTCGCTTTTTTATTTCATTAATAAATCATTTAGAGTTTTCTATCCCAACTCCATGCTATATGAAGAACTTTTATATAAACGAAAATAGATTAAGAGTAGTTGATTATTTAGTTTAGTTGGTGAGAAATATAAGAAAACATCTTCCAAGATTAGGTGGTAAAACCCTTCGGTCTTCACGCATAGGAAATTAGGAATCACATGATTTTACCTTGTAATGTAATGATTTAAGCATTTAGAACTATATCACTTTTCACGGGTTGTATAATAGACTCATGGTTTATGCATAATGTGTATTACACATGTTGAATCATTATACCGGTCCGTAGTCCAGGTTTTTCAATATAATAACAAAAAACTTTCTAATTTATCAACCCAAAAAATCCTAGTTAATAAATGTAAACCAACAATATTAATTTTATACCAGTTGGTTTCTAGCAATCTTGACAAAATAAATCTCGCGATAATAAAAACATGTTCAAACAAAACATAACAAAGTTTTGAAGAGCTAAAAACAATCTTTTGATAAACACAATTACAGTTGCGGAATATGAATACTATTACGAATAGCTCTAACTATACATTTTAACATGGTGAACGTGATTATACAATTAACATATATAATATAACCTGATTAGCGATTAACAGTTATGCCGAATAAACAAAATTACATCTATTTTCCTGAACGACTAAGAATTTGTAAACGTTCACAGATGCACCTTTTTACCAACATCATATGAAGCTTTTGGTTATATGTTCACTACCATCTTTCAATTTTAATAAGTACTTTATTTGATATTAGTTTTTTAAAACAAAGAATAAAAAACACATTATTTTATATAAATTAGTTGATGTATAAATTTATATATTTTATTTATTCTTAAATCATTTGTAAGTTATCTAGGAGAAATTTTATGTTTAATTTTTTTAGTAGCTAAAAATGGGTAGATTAATATGTATGTAATGAATTGAAACTTGTAAAAATATATAAATTTTTACTACTACTGTTACTACTAATACATTTATATGGATTATAGGAATTAAAATTAATATCTACCATGAAATTACCATATTGCCCTTATAGGTGTTTAAGGTGTCTTAAAATGAGAGTGAGATTATCATCTTTTCCTCCTCAAATGTTTTATAAAATAACTAGTAGATTAAACTCGCGCTTCGCCATGGTTTGATTTTGAACGTATACGAGAACGTCGTAATTATAATATTTGGCTTATCTTGGTTTTGATGAGTTCAATAATATAAACACTCGGGTTTCGTGAATATCTACATATACTTTAACGATTCGTTATTATACATTATTGATACTATTATTGAACATATGGTATTTGATAGATCGAAAATATTAATTAAAACGGATACTTCAGTTGCGTTCGAATAAAAACTCTTATCAAACAAATAAGTAAAATTTAATATTTATTAAAAAATACATACTCATAGTAAGATCCTATACATACATGGTAACAAACCAAATGTAAATGTGGTACCCATAAGGTGTGGAGAAGAAATTGGTTTACTTGCTTTCCATTCATTAGTTACACTTTCATTGTCAATACATGAGAAAATCTAAAACCCATTCTTATATTCTTGTGTTTTTTTTTGTTTATTCATTTTTCTTAAATTTTTTATTACTTATTAAATACGTTTTCTTTTTGTTTTATTTATATCTTTGTAACGTACCTTTTCAAAAGAACAATCTGAACCACGTCCACAACTAAATTAGTATAAACGTTTTAAAGTTTAGGAGTCTCTTCGGTTACCATAGCGATTTCATGCACTCTACAATCTCATCCATCACCACCTCTGATGCGTTTGATGACAAACTCTCGCCATCGAACATATTCTCATGAAAATAGGGGCTCAGCCCTAATAGGGACTACTAATCCAAACGTAAGAAGACCGCCAGGTCAGGTCAGGTCATAAACATACTTGCGGTTTATTCGGTCTCAACGCATTTTATGATAATAATCCTCTACAATCATTAATGCATGGGGTATAAAGTTCCTAAAGCATGATCAGTAGGAAAAGGTAATACCCAATTTTTATGTTGTTAACATGCATATAGTCATCTCATGTGGCTTAAATGAACAATGATATCGTAAAAAAAAAAATGGGATTAAGCCCAGAAAACGTCTCAGAAACAAATTCATAATATAAACGAACACTTTCTACTGAGTTGGTCCTTTTTCTCGATAATGACAAACCTACTACTTGCCGTTCCTGCAGAAATTTTGTTCCGTTGGGTAAATTACCTGCATCCAGGAAAAGTTATAGGAATGAACCAAATTTCCCTAACAGACAGCTAAGTATTGATGAAAATAGACAAAGCTGATGTATGGCTGCAGGCGAAACAAAGCAATACAAAAAGAAAAGCCTCAATGCAACAACAATTAAATTTAACAACAACCCGTTTAGGTACAAGCCTTTATGCAACCACTTGTAGAAGATACTTCATATCAAAAAAAAATAAAAATTGTGCCAGATAAAATTTTCAGCTTTACAAGTTTTCTTGAGATTTATAGTTCTTGAAAATCTATGTAGAAAAGGCATTTGTACAAGTGTAATAACTCACTGTTCTCAAGAGCTAGTCGTCAAACATAATATCATATGAAATGGATGAAAAGCAGAAACTTTTGCTTTGACGTGTAGAAAAATGAAGCATAATGAATCTGCAAATCGGTGTGTACAAAGCAGATCAAAAGTCATTGCTTTCTGAATAGATTATCAAAATTTCTCATAGCAGTAATATAAACACAATAACAAAAACACAAGATTAAAAACCAATACCAACACCATCAACACTCAGAGTAAACTTCAAATGCATATGTATCAATCCAAAATCACTCTTTTTCCTGATAAGAATCATAAGAATCATTTGGTTTAATTACAATTTCATGGTGGTTTGTTTTTGGTTTAAAGTTTAAAAACCAGCACAACATTGTGGTTCACAATTTGGCCTAAAAACCAGCAAAACCAGACCACGAACACCCCAATACCAAAGCATGAACACCCTGAGTTACTTCAAATGCAAACACATCAATACAAAATCACTCCTTTTCCTAATATGCAAACTTCTATAGTTCTATTACAAATAAATGCCTTCACTATACTTTACAATATAACATAATTCAACAATCATATTCAAAGCACTAAACAGAAAGACACAAATAGTCATAAAAGCATACACACATCTTCCTCAACGTTACTAACCAAAATTCCAAACAACATGACCAAATTTCCACCAATCAAAACAAAAGTTCTCAACAACAAAAACGAAATGCAACAACAATCAATCACTAACCTCAGAATCTAACTTTTGATCACTTCTGCGGAGCAGCAACAGCAGGGGTACCAAGCAAGCTAGCCTGTTGAAGCTCGAGCTCGTTGTACTGAGCCTCACGGTCCATCTCAATGATCAACGGAACAACAAGAATCAAAAACGTCGTTCCGGCGATCCACGCCGCCTTGCCGGTGCTCTTGAGGAGCTTTTTGGCGACGAACCCGCGTCGGAGGCGATTCTCTTGCCTTTGTAGACGATGGGAAATTCAGAGATCGATGATGAAACCCTAGAAAGCACCCCTTCGTTGCTTGATTTCTTCGCCGCCATGAGCAATCGATCGCTAGGGTTTGTGGGTTTCCCGATTCGATTTCTAGGGTTTTGGGGGTGTAGAATACAGAAGAACGTTTTACCCTTTTGGGAATATAATAATGGGAAACGTTGTTATCTTGTGTATCATAAAATCTATACCGAGAGGCGAGAGTATTGTTCACTGTTTGGGCCTTACATATGGGTTTCTGGTTAATCCCGTTCGTCTCACGGACTTGGCCCAACACCATTCGTGACGCGACTATCGGTTAGAGGCGCACAAAACAGTTCGGGCTAAAACTAGTCTGGTTAGAAACCGGTTCGGTTCTTGGTTAACACAGTTAAAATTGGTTTGGAGGAAATAATATTGGGTAGGAAATTGGTTTGAGGGGGGCTGGAATGCTAACTTATAGGAATTGCTATGGGTCAAGTTGGGACGGCTTCAACTAAAACCGGTTTAGTTAATAGAGTATATAAGTTTTTCAAAATTATTTAGAAAATAAATATAGAATAAATAAATAACATTTATCTTTTTTTTTTTAGATTTTTAGAACAAATAATGTAACACCCGTATTTTAAAAACTAGTTTCGATCATAAGTTATCAGACATTTAGAGTGGAAAACCAGAACATTATACTTTTTTTTTTTTTGTATATTTTGATAAACCGTCATATTTTTAATTTCTAAAAATATTTACAATATATTACACATCTATGTGTTCGATTCAATTTCTTTAAAACTTGATTCATCTTAGTCTTCTAGCTTAGACATATTTTCTAAAAGTACATGCATGAACATATGATTCGCTAAGTTAGTGTACATGAACAACTTTATACATCACACGTTGTCACTCCACATCCAAGTGACCATGTCATTCTACATTCGGGTGACTTGAAACCACATCACATTCATGCAATTTCACATACAATATTCACCATCGCCCCACATCACTAGTACAAAAAGAAGCAAATGGGACAGGTAAAATGGCATAAGGGGCGGTTTTTGAACCCCCCTTACAAACCGCTCAATCAACCAAAAATTATCACATTACGTATAAAATGTTTCATATATTAAAGTATCATACATTGTGTATCAAACGTTCAAAATCAATTCAATATACGACATCTAGATAAATAGCACGTATATACACCAAAATTCCCTAGATAACATCATCAAGTCAACATAAACAAATCGAAAACTTCACCGTTTCAACTAAAACTCTTGTCAATCACTTCTGACATCACCGTTTCAACTAAATCCTTTATTCTACATATGAGCACATATAAACAGAAAAACCTACCGTTCCCTTCACTAATTAAGATTCTTTATTTGCCTCTTATAGTATTTTTCAATATGTCATCCTTCTATTTAGTATCATTTGAAGGTGCTTCGTCACTTGTTATAAACCAAAATCAATACTCTAGAAATCAAATCGCCAACACGAAAATGTAATCAATCTAATCAACTATGAAATTAAACAAAGAGGAATAGGAAACACTTACCCGTAGCGAAAACGACCATGGAGGCTTTCTAGAAAGAAACATCATCGGAGAAGCAAATAAGAAAGGCGACGAACTTACCATCTTACAAATCACACTAAATTATCAATCTTGATCTCTCTCTCTCTCTCTCTCTCATATTTCTCTTATGATACCGTCAATAAAAAATACAATAGAAGAGCTGAATTGAATTGAATAAGATGATAGATATCCACTGATAGCAAACGACCGGAGATGGAATGATGTGTCGGTCGCAATGAATGATGAGCACCCCTAAAGAAAACCATCGGGGTACAACTTCGCAAAATAACCAATAGCTTTTATTTTTTATTATTTAAATTTAAATACCACACGTTTTATATTTTTAAGAACTTTAGTGTGAGCGTATCTTGGTGAAATCATGACACCATAACGTTCCTTTTCTTCATCTTCATCTTCTTCTTCTTTCTCACACTCCACACTTCCATTTATTCTTCTTCTGAATGCGAATCATTCAAAATTTGGAAAACCCTATAATCGTTCCTTTTTCTCTTTTTCATCTTTGTGTGAATCATTCGTTTATAATGCCCAAGTTGTTGAAGATCTACCATCGATTGCTTCACGAGAATTGTACTTGTGTTGATCTCAACATTCCCCCAAACTTCAATAACCCCATAAACGATCGTTTTCTTCTTCTTCTTCTTCTTCTTCTTCTTCTTCCTCAAACATACCAGACCCTTCGATTTGATCTTCTTCTGTGTTGGAGTTGTTGATCGAACTCATCTACTGCTACACAACAACTCGTAAGATCCCAACATTCCACAAAATTGAAAAAACCCACAAACGATCCTTTTGTTCTTCTTCAAATTACAGATTTTGGCTGCCATGGGAGGTTCGATTGTTACGCAAATTACATTGCCATCTGCGACTTCGTTACGGAAGGTTCTTCGTTTTCGTTTATTATCATGGGATTTTTGTTTGATTTTTTATATTAAATATCGTTAGGGTTTAACATCTTTTGTTCTTCTTGTTGATATATATCTCGTGAGGTTAAACCTCAGGGCATGTTCTTAAGAAGACAGTTACTAATTGTAAGGTTTTACTCACTTTATCTTTTACCTGGTTTTACCACTAGCGTTTTGTAGTTTTGTTCTAAGTGTTTAGTTATGATGCATGCTTAGTCCACATTAACCTCTTAATGATGCTTTTAATATGAAGTTGCTGGATATTACAATATTACATTGAATGCATTTTGTGTTGCAATATATAACTAAATTGGTATTGTTAACTGTTCTAAAGTGCCATTTGTTATACGTGTGGCTTTGTTGTAAGATGAACTTAATTCCTAGTTAAACTACACCATAAAAGTAGACACCCTTGAACAATCATAACTCTTAGATCAGTCAAATATTATTAGTTGCTGCCCCATCACTTAGAACTCTGATCCATGGGTTTGATCTAGAGACCTGTCTTGAATTTTCTTTGTTAAAATGGTTCAATTAGGTTCTCTGAAAGTATTATGCATCTGCCGGAAAATATCTTAAAAAAAAATTCCTCTGCTCTCAAACTTCAGCCTCTAAAGGTATTTAACATTAGTGCATCTTTATGCCATATTCACCTACAGGTGTAGGCTTTAATTATTTTTGGTCATTTGACCTATCACCTAGAGTTGCAAGCTTCACTTTATATATTGCATTTACGGGTCCATATGATGTTTATATATATAAATTATAAATTTTCTTAACATTACACTATATGGAGATTGCTTTGTCGTTTCTTTAATGTATTCGGCTATATTTGACTCATAAGATAAATGAGTTGCAATTCAAGCTTGAGGGCACAATGGTTTGTGTTGGTATATCAGGTGAAACTATAACAATGACTCTTATTATGATTTGATTTTGGATATCTTGATCTAAGCTGACTTGTATTTTGGTAAACCAAACATTGAGCGAATGCTAGAAGTTTTAGAGCCGGTGCTTGAAGAAGGTGCAATAGGAACAATACAACCATAAAAGAGAGCTTTTGTTCAGGTACGCATATGTCCACAAATTGGATATTGTTTATTTGTATAAAATATAAGTTATAAACTAATATTCTTTTATTGTCTGTCCTATACTAATTGGTGTATCTTAGACTTATCATCACCTTGTTTTAGAGGCGTGTATGGAATATAAGAAATCCGGAAAAGACGTCGTGCTTACTCAGGTATGATATATTTGTATTTTAATTTGTGTGGTGCGTCACTTATACTTGCAATTGGGTAACAAGATAGGATGCATTTCATAGTATGAAACGAAGCGGGCTGGTTTTGGGTTGCTCCACAAACATATTCTGTCTATTTACTTTTTAAATGATAATGTAATAGTCTTGACTTAAAATGAAAACAATTTGGATGGTTATGTGCGTTTTAAACTTTGAGCGAGCTTCCTCTTGTTCATTTGACCTGTTGGCTCAGTTATTATTTTAATTTGAACCTTTTTAGATGTACACAACATAAATCAACCCATTCGTAAGTAAATGAGTTTATGTAACCACATATGCTTGCATGCTTCATGTTTTTTAGATTCACCTGCTACAATAATAGCATCATTTGCTTGCACACAACTTCTGTTATTATATCCAAAAAACAATCCAGATACTTGACTATTCATGGTAGTGATGGGAAAGATTATGACTTTTTGCTTAAAGGGCATGAAGATTTACACCAGATTGAACAACCAGGGAGTTTCTCATTGTATTTCTTAGTATGGAGATCATTTCCATAATATTAAGTTACACTTGCTAACCACTTTTGCTCTTTGCAAGCTCTTTGGTTTAGTACACTGCTGGAGATTTCCAGAAGCTTTTTTATAAAAAGATTCATCTATTCAACGATGTGAGGTTATCCTGTTATCTCGAGACAGTGGATTGATAGGTGGGTCCTGAATTGTGACACATTGACATCCTGCACCAACTCACTGGAAGGTTTTTTTTTCCTTGATTCTACCTTTTCAAACTCATAGTTATACCATCCTATTAATTCATTCTTTTTGTGTATGCCACCTTGAATCAAGAGCATAGATATGCTTAGTTTTGCTCCAGATTACAAAGGTAGCGGGGAAGGAAACAATTTGGAACGGGTATGCACGTTTTTATTCTATACTTCAAACATATCATCAACAATAGGTTCTATTTACTTTGCTACAAAAACTTCTTCACCTGGTATGTCTCCTAAGTTTCACTTAGCTTCACTAAATTTGTTCACTAATGTCATTTGCACATGTGAAAAAAAAATACAGCTTTGTAGTACCACTGGTTTCCTTCTCTCATATATACAATTAACACGCGTGGTTGTTTTACCACCCATAATATTTTCAAACAATCATGTTGTGCGAATATATAGTAATCTCTTCTGTTTCCCATGTGACATATCCATCCACAGGTCTGTTCTTTTTTTATTTCTTTCCTTTTAAGGAGGATTCTGCAAGAGACGCAGGCTCATCTATCTCAACTGTGTTTGTATGAACCCTCTTCTTGTAGCTCAAGAAGTGGTTGACAGCATAACGGTTTTTTGAGTTGGTGGATCAGGTGAAATTATAACAATCAAAATATATGATTTGATTTTGGATTTGAGCTGACTTATATTTTGGTGAACATAACATTGACGGAATGCTAAAGGTTCTAGAACTAGCGCTTGAAGAAGGTGTAATAAGGAACAATACAGTCATAAAAGAGAGCTTTTAATCAGGTATACATATGTCTGCAAATTACATATTCTTTATTTTCATGTTGTACAAGATATAAACCATTTAATAAGATTCTTTATGGTTTGTGCTAACTGATTGGTGTATCTTCATTGAATTTCAGACATATCATCACCATGTCTTAGAGGCGTGTATGGAATATATGAAATTGAGGAAAGACGTTGAGCTTACTGAGGTATGATATATTTGTATATTAATTTCTGTGGTTCATCACGTTGACTTGCAATTGGGTAAGGGGATAGGAAGAAACATGTCATTTTAGTACATGCCAAAGCAGGCTGGTTTTCGGTTGCTCCACAATAGTTCTTTTGCATATTTTTGTTTATTTAAATGAAAAGTGTTATTTTTGATTATGGAGATATTATTGTTACAATTATAATGTAAATCATAAAATAAAAAAACGTAGGTGGTTGTATGCAAAAATAACTTTGAGTGACTTTCCTCGTGTTCATTTGACTTGTTAGCTCACTTATTATTTTAGTTTGAACCATTTGAGATCTACACCACTCATATCAACACATTCTTGAGTAAATAGGTTCATGCAACCACCCATTCTTGCATGCTTCATGTTTTTTAGATTCACCGGAGGTGACAATTGCATCATGTGCACCACAACTTGTTGTCACTACATCCAAACAACAACCCAGGTACTTGATTATACATGGAATTGATGGGGAAAGATTAGGACTTTTTGCTTTAAGGGCATGAAGATTTACACCAAATAGAATACACCAGGGAGGTTTCCTTGTATTTCTTGATATGGAGATCATTTCTATATTATTTATTAACTACACTTGCTTACTGCTTTTTTTCTCATTGCCAGCTCTTTGGTTTTGTAAATACTCCGCTGGAGAATTCTAAAAAAGCTTCGAAAAAAAATCTTTCCGTTCAATGATATGAGGCTATTCTTTTATCTCAAGACTGCTCTTTGGTCCTGAATTATGACAGATAGACACCCAGCCATAACTCATTCGAGAGTACTAAAGGTTATCCTTTCCTTACCGCTATTCTTTATAAGTCTATAGTTATATCATCCTATTGATCCCTTCTTGTGTAGATCACCCTGAATTACGAGCATAAATATATGCTTAGTATTGCGCCATATTACTAAGGGGTCTTTGTGTATGCACTTGGTAGTAGCCTAGTAGGGAAGGTAATGATTTGGCACAGGTATGTTTGTCTCTATTCTATACTTTAAACATATCATTAACATTAAGGTTCTATTCACTTTGCTACAAAAGCTCCATCACCCTGTACGTGTTCCTAAGTTTCTCTATGCTTCACTAAATTGTTTATAAATTCCATTTATACCATGTGGAAAAATTATGGCTTTGTTGTTGTTAGGTAAGTCCAGACTTATGTTGCTTTTTTGGAAAATAATTTAGCCCATTGAAGCCCAAAGAACATATCGAACCTTTGAATCAATTTAAAATTAATATGACTATTTTGTTAATAACTTCATATATCACCAATAGCTTACTAGGGTATTCCAATTGACCCATTCAACGTAGTGGGGTAGTGGCAAGTAGTGGCAAGTGGAGCGGCAGTTAATTAACTTCCATGCAGCAGTCTTATTATAATCTAGATCGTACTTCTCATTTATTTTTCAGTTCTAGTTTTATCAATCTTACTTTGTAATTCGGAGACTATGCCCCTCTCGAAACGGGCTGAATCTATCAGTAATTGTTATTCATTTTTGTTTGAATCCAGTGTTTATCACCTATATATATACATTGTTTTCTAATAGTGCACGTTTCTATCTTGAGCGTGCGCCTTTGACTATTATGTGTCAATAACATTTGACTCATTGTTATCATTCTTCATGACCTTAATCGCTAATCATTGGGTCCCATAGGTTAATTATGGTCGATTACGTGCTGCTGGAGAACTTCTCGGCGTAGGACAAAAGAAGATTGGGCAGAATGGAAGAGGCATTTCAGCATTGAATTCCTGAAACCTTCTCGCTCTACAAACGTGTGCTAGGCTTGAATTTATATAGGTATTGCTTAATCTATTTTTTTGTAGATAGTTGTCTTTGAGTTTCATGTTTTAACCAAAAGTATCCACAATCTTTGTTGGACGAGAGTTGTTTGCAGCAGGATTTGTTAGCTGCAGGTCTTAACTTTATGGAGATGGCGTTTTTCATCTCCTGAAATAGCCATTGAAATTCTTGCAACATTACTGGACTTGGTATGACCTTACTTTTTATACATAATAAGTTTTTTGAAGTGAGAGTTTTTTAATGTTGCTTTAATATGAAGTCACTGGATCTAGATCTTACACTAAATGCAATCTTATTTGTCAAATTATAAAGAGAAATTAATGTTGTAAATTTAAGTGAAGCAAGCTAACCAAGAAATACACATGTCATTTTTAATTGTAGTCTGTAAGTGTGCTTCTATTAGTTCTTAATATCAACTGTCAACACTTATTGTACATGCAGAGTTCTTGAACATGATGAGAAACTCCTTCCTATTGATATTGGTCTCCTTAGTGTTCTTTCTGAAAAGGTGTAATGGCTTACAACTTTGTATGTATAAACTTCTAATGCATAAGCTTACATTTCATTTTCCATTGCATTGTTTATATGCATAATTCTGTCATTTTCTAAGGCTTTTACATTACAAAGAGATAGAATTTGAAGGATCACTTTCCAAGAATATGGATGCTAATCCTGTTGATGTAATCATAGCCCTCATTCAAATTAACAATCAGTGACAACAGCATGGGGTGCGAGGATATATTCTATTCTCTTTAGTTCCTCTTATCTTTTCTTCCGTACGAGTATGTGATATTGTTAACAATCTTTTAGAGTATTAACATAAAAATATTAGTTTCACATTAGCGCTCAACAACATTAGGATGTGCAAATGAAAGTATCGAGATGTTTTATCTAGGACCTTGAAATCACTTTCACTTCTTATTACTAATATATTTTTCCTACAAAAGTTCCTTATCAATACTATCACTATATAGTTATGTTTCTAGCAAACACAAGGTATGGAAAATACAGTGACAGAATGATGCCTTTAAGGCATAAACTGTGAAATCTACTCTTGCATCAGGTCAACATCTCATTTCGGATGGTACACTAGGTAATGTATAAGTTCTAAGATGTTAAATTATGGAACATATATTTATCAATATCGTTCTCCTGGCATGTTGATTTACAATTTAGTAGTGCAATACACTGTTTTCTTTATGAAGCCTTATAAATCATCATTTATACAGAGTTGATGTTCATTGATATGTGAATCTCAACTACTATCTAGTTATAATTTGTGTATATGCTTACCTGTCTTGTAGTATTATACAGAGTTGATAATTGAGTGATATTTTGTAATGTTTATTGCTTCTCTTATTAAATTATGCATTTACCTGTGATTAGGATAAATGAGGACCTTGCTGTACTAGCTCAATAGGAAGAGCTTAACAAAATGTGTAGTAATAAGAGTAATATTGGACATCTGATGCTCTTTTAAGAAAATGCCACTAGTGGTTTCCTTCTTCTACAAATCATTGTTATACATTTGTAAACCACAATCAAGATACAATCTCCGTGATAATGTTTAATACAATCTCTTCTGCTTCCAATAGGACAAAGTCATTCAAAGGTCTGTCTTTTTGTTCTTTCTTTTTAAGCAGGTACCTGCCCGAGATAGGCTTATGTATCTCCAGTGTGTGGCTCTTATGTAACCTCTTCTTGTGGCTTTCAAGTCTATAAGCATATCAAAAAGTGGTTGACAAAGTTTGACTACACAATGGTTTTTCTTGGTGGATCAGGTGAAACTTTTACAATGACTGTTAATATGATTTGATTTTGGATGTCTTGATTGAAGCGGACTTGTATTTTGGTAAAAATAACATTGAGGGAATGCTAAAGGTCTTAGAGCCACGCTTGAAGAAGGTGCAATAGGCACAATATAGCCATACAAGAGCGCTTTTATTCAGGTATGCATATGTCCGCAAATCGGATATTGTTCATTATGTATAAAATATAAACCATTTAATAAGATTCTTGTATTGTCTGTCCTATACTGTTTGGTATATCTTCATGGACTTATCGCCTTGTCTTAGAGGCATGTATATTACTTTAACTTGATATTGGGTAATGGGATAGGAAGAATTATGTCGGTTTTAGTACGGAAAGAAGCGGGCTGGTTTTGGGTTGCTCCACAAACATTTTAATGCCTGTTTTTGTTTTTTGAATGATTATGTATTAGTCTTGATTACAAGGATATTATTATTACAATAATAATCTAAATCTTAAAATGAGAACAATTTAGGTGGTTATATGCAAAATTAAACTTTGAACAACTTTCCTCTTGTTCATTTGACCTGTTGGCTCAGTAATTATTTTAATTTGAACCTTTTGAGATGTATACAATACAAATCAATCCATTTGTAAGTAAATGTGTTTATGTAACCACCTATACTTTCACGCCTCAATTTTTTTAGGTCCCCAATAGCATCGTTTGCTCGCACCACAACTTCTTGTTATCACATCCAATAAACAATCCAGATACTTGACTATTCATGGTAGTGATGGGAATATTATGCCTTTTAGCTTAAAGGGCATGAAGATTTACACCAGATCGAATAATTAGGGAGTTTCTCGTTGCATTTCTTGGTATGGAGATCCTTCCCATAATATTTATTTATTACACTTGCTAACCGCTTTTTCTCTTTGCCAGCTCTTTGGTTTAGTATTCTGCTGGAGAGTTCCAGAAGGTTTTTTTTAGAAAAAAATCTTTCTATTCAATTATATGAGGCTATTGTGTTATCTTGAGACAGTGAATTGTTATCTTTGGCTTCGGAAGATGCTGGTTTTTTGGCTTCGGAAGATTTCACACTTAGAATAATTTTTTGTTTAAGTGTGAAACTTCCGAAGTAACTCCTTCTGAATTGTTAGCTTCAGAAGATCTTACACTTAGACATATTTGAGAGTGTAAGACTTCCAAAGCTAGTTTATCTTTGTTCCTTAGTGCATGCATGGAAGACTTGGTTGTTCTGGCTTGTTGGTTGGATCAGCTTCATAATCTTCAGATGATCTTACAGTAAGACTGTTGTTTTAGAGAAAGGGTTTGGGAGGATGGATGGGTGAAAGCTGGGTTATTATGTCTAGTAGTTGGTAGTGAAGGATAGAAGCAAGTGTAGGGACTTAAGGGATAGGTTGAAGATGTTGTGGAGGTTGTGCAAAAGGAAAGAGTTGCTCGTTAAAACGAACATGACGGGCAATGTATAGACGATCTTTTGTGGTGTCTAGACATCGATAACCATAGTGTGAAGGACTATATCCAAGGAAAACACAAGGTGTTGAGCGAAAGTTTATTTTGTGAGTGTTATAAGGACGTAATGTGGAAAACATTTACACCCAAATATCTGAAGAAAAGTGAGGTCCGACTTTTGGTGAAATGCATGCTCAAATGGTGAAAGATTGGATGAGTTACGGGAAGGCATGCAATTGATAAGATACACGGTTGTATCAAATGCAAGATGCCAAAAACGTGGTGGAATAGAGGATTGGGCGAGAAGATTGAGCCTAGTTTCAACAACATGGTGATGTCTACGTTCAACAAGACCATTTTGTTCACTTGTATGACGACAAGATCGTCTATGAATGATGCCAAGTGTAGATTAAAAGTTTGTAAGGTTACGAAATTCACCACCCCAATCTGTTTGAATAGATTTTAATTTTATATTAATATGACATTCAACTATGGCAACAAACAATTTAAATGTAAAATAAACATCAAATTTAAATTTCAAAGGAAAGATCCACATAAAACGTGTAAAATGACCAACTCACAATAAAAAGTAACGATGTCCATCACTAGAAACAACGGGTGCATGACCCTAAACATTAGAAATTACCAAATCCAAAATATGAGTACTTTTGAAACTAGAGGATGACAATGAAATTTGGATGATTTTCTCAAGTGACAAGAGTCACAAGAAGAACTCAAACTTTTATTCAAAAGAGGAAGACAATATTTGAAGATCATTGATTGCAATAGTTGGTGATGAGGATGACCAAGTCTTTGATGCCATATGTTGGAAGATGCACATGTGGTGGAGAAGGAAACAGCAGGAATAGACTGAGCTTGAGGAAGACAAATTGAGTAGAGCCCATGTTTACTTGGACTCGTGAGGAGTGTATTGTACACTTGTCCTTCACAGTTTAAAAAATGGAGTGAAATTCAAAGTAAACATGATTGACACAATATTTGAAAGGAAAGAAGTTTCTTGTGATTTATGGTACATGAAGAATATTATTGAGTGTGAGGAAAAATATGAAGAATGGGGATACGCTTATCGTTGCCAACAAGCGTAGAATCCTCACCATAGTAGGGCTAATAAGTATCCAAGCTGGAGAGATCTGGAGCAACATAGCTATTAGAACCAGTGTCTGGAAGTCAAGTAGAAGATGCTTGTGAGTGATAATTAGTATAGTGCAGTGGTCTGCTGCCTTGTGCGAATAGTTGTAGGATCACGATTGGGACATTAGGATGGAACATGTCCTATTCCACGTCTGTTACACGTACCATAAATTGTGTATTGATTGGAAGCCTAACTAAATTGGCCCCGGTTCCCCTCAGAGGTATAATTGGTGAAGGTACCTCGACCACGACGATTGTTGGAGCCTCTGCCTCGGTTATTTTAGGAACATGAGGTTATGAATGCTTGTGAGGATGGCTGAGTAGTGGGATGCACTTGAAGACCAAGTTGAGAAAGAGGTTGTTGAAGTGATTGCAAGGTCTCTATTAGAGATGGTCCAGTGGTAGATGTGATAGAAGATCAGGAAGTAGTAAAGGCTTGAGTCTGTGATTGAACAAGGGTTGATTTGTGCACCATGTAACCATGGTCAAAGAGAAGACCATGAAGTTCATTGAAAGGTGTAGGAATCTGAAAAGCCAGAAGTATAATTTTCAGCCTGTTGTGTTCTTCCCGAAGACTGGGTATCACTAGCATCATAAGGTCTTTTTCTTTGACCGGTTCACCAATATTGGTAAGAGCATCTGCATATTTTTGTGCTCGTATGCAGAAGAGGTTTCATCACCCTTGATCTAAAGTTTGAGTAATTGTGTTTTTAGGGTATATTCCTTAGAAGATGTGTGCAAAGCATAGACACGTCAAGAGGTAACCAGAGATCTCTAGATGTAGTGACTTGAACATAGGGAAAAAGACTTCTGAGATGGTGGAAATAATTAGCATGCGAACATGAGCATCATAGCCACCTATGTAGAATAGTTAGGATTAGGTTATGGTGCTGGTTCTGGCGTGATTTCTTTTTGAGATGATGATGATGCTATTGAAATTATGGTTTGTGGGTGGCACGAAATAGTGCCATCAACATAACTAATCAGATTATTGGTTATAAGAAAAGGTTGGATCATTGTTTTCCAAAAACCATAATTGCTTAGAGAAAGGGTAAAATCAAACTTGTGAGAGTTATGAGATTGTTTCTCAAATTAGAGAAGGCTGCAAGCAAAGCCATTATGGCGACAACAGGGTTTTGATTTAAAAGGATTGAGGCGACAGCTAGGGTTGCGGAGGCGGCGACTAAGGCTAGGGTTGAGGCGGCGACTAAGGCTAAGGTTGGGCCGACAACTGACGGATGGTGTTGTGGTGATGCGGTGGTGATAGATGGTGGGTGACGGCTATAGAGAATTTTAGGGTTAGGGTTGAGGCGGCGGCTCGTGAAAATTTTAGGGTTAGGGTTTAACTTGGCTCTGATACCAAGATAAAAATAGTATTGTGATTTTACTAATGACAATTACAAGGGATATTTGTAGAGTACATAGTTACATTTTGTAAGGTCCCGTTCCCGAGACGCTTACAGTTGGTCAATTATCACATAAATAATATAAAACATCTCATTTTGCAGCAGAAATTTAACTTTTCATTAATGAATAAAAACACGTCAAGTATCATATCATTTCGTTTACAACCCCAAAAATTGTATTAATACATTAACATATTCAAAATATGGATGCCAGACTCGAATTGTCCCCAATAGCTTATGCACCTATGCCTGCACATCCCCAGCATCATCAATCACCTGCCAACTGATATGCATATAAAAAATCAGCGACGTTGAGTGAGTTCTAGTTTATATAATAAAATACTTAACTTTTAATAAAAACCTTTACTTTTGTTCGTGATCACACATCATACGTACATCTTGATAATAATCATTTATTATCTTTCACCATAGTTCATAATCGTTCGTTTCGTACTTTATTATCTTTCACTTCTATCTAGATCCTGTCATATTCTATGCCCCATCATTGGTGCACGAAGCGACTACAGTCTTGGGGGCAAGTGGCAAGGATCCCGTTTCGTACGTTTTCATAAATCACAAAGACTGACCTTTATGTGGGCACTCAGCACACTGTCGAGGTGGCAACCCACAATGAGTTGTGAACCCCTTTTTAATATGCTTGCAAGACTTTTATTTATTCATTACGTTCCACTTTTCATTATCTTTATCCTTCATTTTCATTACAATAATACTTTACGTACATAAGCACATATCACACCACGTAAAGTCACATTATAATACATTATATAGAACATCAACAACAGCCCTCAAACATTCATAACATCAACAAGCATAAACCACCATAAAACCTCAAGACCTAACACTAAATTCTATTTCCCAAAGTTTCAAAAAATTTCTAAGTGTCTACAGCGCATGAACAATCTTACAGCGGATGGCTTAAAATTTTCTAAGTGTCCACTGCGGACAGCCAAAATATTCTAAGTGTCCACAGCGGATGAACAAAGTCCACAGCGGATAGCTCATAAAATTTTACTAAGTGTTCACAGCGGATGAACAAAGTCCACAGCGAATGAAGAAAGTCCTCAGCGGATGAACAAATCTACAGCGGACAATCATAAAAATTCCTAAGTGTTCACAGCGGACGTGTAAAGTCCATAGCGGACGCATGCATGATTATTTTGTAAGTGTTCACAGCGGACGTACCAAGTCCACAGCGGACACATGCAAAGTATTTCTAAGTGTCCACAGCGGACGTACCATGTCCGCAACGGACGTACCATGTCCACAGCAGACACCATGCAAATCCTAAGTGTCCACAGCGGATACTATAATATCACCTGCAATGCATCATACGAATTTCCAGTTTCCAAACATCATTCTAACTTATATTTAGCATAGATCTAACATGTTACACACTTAAAACATACTAAACAACAACCCAACCATCACAGCAATCACACAAACACACATACGTCATAATTCAGTCGTACATACATGGAAAATACATAGTTTGAACAGAAAATAACAGTTTAATATGCAAACCAGCCCCAAACAAGCGGAAACATGTAAAAGAGGGGATCTAAAACTCACCTCTAATAGCTTTCGAGTGAAAACTCATCAAACCCGAGAGCTACCTAGAGTTCTAGCACTAAAACACACAAAAACAAGCTGCCAAACACAAAGAAAACACAAAAAGATCGGTCCAGAAGTTCAAATTCACTGAAAACCGAGAAGAAAACACTAAGAAACCTCACCTTCTTAAAGATCTTTCTCTTTCTCTCTCTAGAACCGGTTGAGAACTTCTTCCTTTTCTTTTTCAGCCAAAAGTGAGTATGAAGGAAAGGCATGGCGGCCTTATCCCACTTTTGAACCCATTATGGACAAGTTTGTCCGTTGTACACTTTTAACCCATTTGCTTGAATAAATTCCATTTTTTCTCCCTTTCTTTTCTTTTCTCTCTATTTTTTTTGCTGAATTTTCCGGGTGTTACAAGTCCACCCCCCTTATATAGGTTTCGTTCCCGAAACCTGTCACTCCTAGAACAGTTGTGGGTAATGCTGCCTCATTTCCTCCTAAGTCTCCCACGTAGACTCGGACCCTTTCCTGTGTCTCCACTGTACTCGCACAAGTGGAACCACTTTATTCCTTAGCCTCTTCTATTTTCTGTCAATGATGGCCACTGGTTGCCCACATAATTAAGTCGTCATCTACCTCGATGTCGTCGAGTGGCACGATCATATCCTCCTCAGCTAAGCACTTCCTCAAATGAGATACATGGAACGTTGGATGAATTTCACTTAACTTATCGGGTAGCTCCAATAGATAGGCCACCTCTCCTACTCTAGCAATGATTCGGAATGGCCCTATGTACCTCGGACTTAACTTTCCCTGCTTCCTGAATCGGATGATTCCTTTCCAAGGCGATGCCTTCAACATGACTCTCTCACCCACTTTGAATTCAATCGGTCTACGTCTCTTGTCGGCATATAACTTCTGTCTATCCTTTGACTCCTTCATAAAGGCCTTGATCTTTTCCAACTTTTCGGTCATAGCCTCGATCACCTCAATGCTCCCTAACTCTTTCTGCCTGATGTTACCCTAACATATAGGCGTTCTACACCTCCTAACGTATAGCATCTCATATGGAGACATACCAATGCTGGCATGATAACTGTTGTTATATGAAAATTCGACTAACGTTAAGTGTTCGTCCCAACTTCCTTGGAAATCAATGACGCATGGTCGTAGCATATCTTTCAGCGTCTGAATCATCCTTTCCGACTGACCATCTATCTGAGGATGGTAAGCCGTACTGATATGTAGCCTCGTCCCCATCGCATCATGAAATCTCTTCCAAAACTTAACCGAGTGTCATGGTCAGACACGATGGACACCGGTACACCATGACGAGTCACAATCTCTTTGATGAACAGATCCGCCAACCTGTCAGATGAATATGTCCGGCGGATCGGTAGAAAGCGAGCACTCTTCGTCAGTCGATTAACTATCACCCATATGGCATCGTATCCCCTTGCCGTACTCGGTAACTTCATAATGAAGTCCATGGTGATGTGCTCCCATTTCCACTCGGGTATATCCAAGGGTCGGATCTTCCCGTATGGCTTCTGGTGCTCCGCCTTCACTTGTAAACAAGTGAGGCACTTACTCACATACTCCGCCACATCGCGCTTCATTCCCGGCCACCTATAATCTTTCTTCATGTCATGATACATCTTTGTAGCACCGGGATGAATTGAGTATCGAGTCTTGTGAGCCTCATCCATGATCTTCCCACGTAGATCCCCATAACGAGGAATCCACATCCGCCCCGATCAGGTCCGGACACCAAGAGTGTTCTCCCCCAACTTGGGGACTCGACCTTTCATCCTTTCGGAGTTAATCTGATCCTCTTTCAGCGCTTCATCCTGAAATTCCTTAACATGCTTCATCACATCGGAGGTCATAACCAACTGATAAGCTTTCACCCGAATCGGCTCGGGTCTCTCTTTTCGGCTACGGGCATCCGCCACCATATTGGCCTTGCCCGGGATGGTAATGGATCTCACAATCATAGTCTTTGATCAACTCTAACCATCTCCTTTGCCTCATATTGAGATCCTTCTGCTCGAAGAAGCACTTCAAACTTTTGTGATCAGTGAAGATGGTGCACTTCGTCCCGTACAAGTAGTGCCTCCAAATCTTCAATGCAAAGACCACAGCCGCCAACTCCAAGTCATGAGTAGGGTAGTTAGCCTCATGGATCTTCCACTATCGGGACGAATAGGCTATAACTTTTCCCCCTTGCATTAGCACGCAACCCAATCCCGAATAAGAAGCATCCGAATAGACCACCAAGTCTTCATTCCCTTCGGGTAACGTCAAGACAGGAGCTTGAGTCAATCTTGTCTTTAAGTCTCGAAAGCATTCTCCTGCTCTCGACCCCATACGAACTTCATATCTTTACGGGTCAACTTGGTCAATGGTGAAACTATCTTGGAGAAGTCTTGGACGAGTCTTCTATAGTAGCCCACCAAACCCAAGAAGCTACGAATCTCAAATGGCGTCTTTGGAAACTTCCATTGCATCACCGCCTCAACTTTCTCCGGGTCCACCATGATCCCTTCAGGATTAACTACATGACCCGAAAACTGAACTTCGCGTAACCAGAACACACACTTGGAGAACTTGGCGTACAGCTTCTCCCTTCTAAGCGTATCCAGAACTTCTCGAAGGTGACCGACATGCCCTTCTTCGCTCTTCGAATAAATCAGGATATCATCGATAAACATAATCACTGATTTATCTAGCATAGGCCGACACACCCGATTCATCAAAATATCCTGCTCCTTCACCTTCAGTTGGTGGTAACCAGATCGAAGATCTATCCTCGAAAACCAACCGACACCTTGGAGCTGATTAAACAAGTCATCAATCCTTGGTAACGGATATCGATTCTTCACTGTCAACTCATTCAGGTCACGGTAGTCGATGCACATCCTCATGCTATCGTCCTTCTTTTTCACAAACAAGGCCGGAGCACCCCACGGAGAGATACTCGGTCGAATGGACCCTTATCTAACAGCTCTTGCAGTTGAGTCATCAATTCCTTCATCTCGGGGGAAGCTAGACAATACGGCGTCTTAGACAATGAGGGAAAGGCATGGGCGGCCTTATCCCACTTTTGAACCTATTATGAGCAAGTTTGCCCCTTGCATATACTTTTAATCCCTTTGCTTGAATATTTCATTTTTTCTCCCTTACTTTCTTTTCTTTTCTCTCTCTTTTTTTTGCTGAATTTTCCGGGTGTTACACATTTTAATACCCTTTAGTATTTAATACTAATCAACTAATTACATGAAGTGTCTAATAATGCATTTTTTCTATCTTGGGCGTGTGCCGTTGACTATTACGTGTCAATAACGTTTGGCTCATTGTCATTAATCTTCATGAGCTTAATTGCTAATCATTAGGTCCAGTAGGTTACTTATGGTGGATTTCATGCTGGTGAAAACTTCTTAGCGTAGAACACAAAAAGATTGGGCAGAATAGGAACCAACCAACCAACCAAACATACCTAGTAAATCCCACTTATAGCAAGGCTATTGGTAGGATATATATTGGGTGAGTTATAGCCAAACCATACCTCTATCCCTGGGGATAGAGAGGTCTAAGGACACCCTTAGAAAGACTTTGACAAAGGACACCCTTAGAATGACTTTGACAAAACATATCAAAGGTATAAAGTGATAGTGTAGTAGTGATGGCTTAGAACTATATAATTAGAATATTATAAGTGAAAGAAAAAGTGAATTAGTAAAAAACAAATACAACATCATAAAATAACACGTATATCAGAATTCTACAAGACACTAACACGCAAAGTCCACCTAATGTCTAGGGTAAAAAGCTAAGCCCCTATAACAAAGTTAAGATACAAATGTTCTCTCCTTTACAATGTAAGATGGTAAAGGCTAATGAAGATTATTGAATCACTAGGTTACAATTTATAGAGATCACAAGGAAACCTAGAAACTTAACCGGGCTCGTGGGCTCATACAATAAACCTTAATATCTAATACTCCCCCGCAACAATAAATTGGTTCTTGATTTCTAGAATGATAAGTCGAGAACCAGCGACCAATTTCTTTGGCGATGTGTTGAGGATAGTAGACAACGGGCTCTTGTATTTATTGATCAATAGATGAGATATGTGGAAATAAAAAGGGGAAAGAATATAAGCATATGACCGTGGTCAGACAACGATCTCTTGGATCTGTAGATTAAGAGATAAGATCCATAGATCGGTAAAGAAAAAAAATCTAATCAAATCGTAGTTTGAGATCGGTGGCTGTGGAGCGTGGTCCTTGGTGCGGGTAAAACACCGATTAATAAAAAAGAAAAAAGAAAAAGAAGTGACTATCACAATTTAGGATTCTTAATTCAAGAACAAACCAAGAGAATGAAGGTGAATGAACCAAAAGAATGGGTATTAGTTTGAATCTTCAAATGATAGCGAAGCTTTATTCAATGGGAACTTGAAAATAGAGAAGAAACAAAACAGAAAGCGAAGGCGGGACAGGGCGGTGGCGGTGGCGGCACACCGCCCTATCTAGGGTTTGAACTCGATGGCAACAGCTAGGGCTTGTATATCTTTTTGGTGGCACAACGAAGAAGAAGGTGACCCGAACCCTAGGGTTCAGATACTCGGTAAGATGGTAAAGACCGAATGAATATTATTGAATCGTTAGGTTACAAGTTATAGGAGATCGCAAGGAATTTTAAAAACCTAACTGGCCTGTTGGCTCATATAATAAACCCTAGGATGCGCACCCGGTGAAGGTTTATTCTCACCGGCTTAAATGATCTAACCCGAAAGGATCCATGGAGTAATTGGAGCAGGTTTAGTGGGATCTCAGATCTCATCTTGACCCACTCGGTCAAGTCAATGAAGTAGCGGAAGTAAGTTTAGTGGGAAGTTAGCAGTTTGTGTAACTTCCTCCTTTATGGGGTTATTTGCTTGTGTTTTCTCTATATTTTGTTTTTCTTGTCTTAGTTTTTCTAAATTAGAATGAGTGTGTGTTTTGGAGATTTGCCTTCTCGAGTTAGGCCAATATAGTTCAATCAAGCCGAATTGTGTTCTTGTTAATCACTAGTTGTATCTTTTGATTCCATTGTCGGGAATTTTGATGCACCCTCTACCTAGAGCACCACCAATTAGCCTAAAGGTGGTAACTCTGATGTAGATCTAATTGGGGCCAGTTAGAAGCGATCACTACTCGGTTTGAGTCAATGGAGTGCTTGAAAGTAGACGTAGACGTAGCCGTACCCAAGTCGTATGCGATGTCTAAAGAAAAAAGCAGCGACGGTTCTGGAAGGTCTGAAGACAGTGAAACATCTAGGAAGCATCATCACCATCGCCCGCTACCAAAATTGTCTTTTTAGTTTACAGTTGGGGTGACCCACATGGTTAGATTTTGAAAGCTAAGAAGTATTTTCGGTATCATTACATCTCATAAGAAAGTGGATATTGCAGGCATGCACTTGGAAGTGTGAATTTGTACTCTTGGCTGTCTACAGACCAGTCAATTTAGGAAGATTTGGTTCTAGCATTACAAAAGAACTTTGGTCCCATCTAGTCTCCCTTGTCTCGATGCTTAAACCAACTTACGGCTAGCAGCCACCTGACTTTATTGCCCCTATACGCTTAACAAATGACTTGGAGGTTGACCTACAACCTCATGTTGTTACAGCTCATCGATGGGTTCGTGTTGGTGGCAAACAAGTTTTGGTACTATTAGCTTCTTAGGCCAATCGGCCAAATAAGGAATCAACTTGGGAAGATTATGATTTGTTCGCGGAGCAATCCCCTCTTTTTCGACTTGAGGACAAGTTGTCTTTTGGGGCGTGAAGTGGTGATGCACACCTATTAAGGTTTATTCTCGCCAGCTGAAACGATCTAACCTGAAAGAATTCATGAACACTCGGTTAAGGTTTATTCTCGGGTCTCATCTTGACTATTAGCATAGTATTGTTATGGGTACCCTCCCAGCTTTGTGTAGGATAGCCGACCCTAGTATTGTATTTTTGCTAAATACCATGTATTTGTATTATATATAGAGGGGTTATCTTAAGCAATAAGATCAAGGAAAATATTCACCAAACTACCTACTCACATGGTATCAAGAGCACAGGCCTAACCCTATCCTCCCTATTGTCACCGGCTACATTCTTTGTCACTAGCAATTCCTATTCTTCCTGATGTCACCGGTTACCCTACCATCTCTTCTCCTTTTGCCTTTCTCTTCTCTTTCATTGCTCTTTATCTCTTCACCATGACAACCCTATTCACCTTGTTGTCATCGTAACAAACATAAAAAACTTAATCCCTATAACCCTCGACATTGACAATTGTCAGTACCTCTCCTAGGTAGAGCTTTTCAATGTTCATTGCCAAGCTTTTAATTGTGCTGGTCACCTCACATCCGCCACATCACCACCAGTTATCACAAAAAATGATACACCTGCTCCTACTCCCTCCCTTAAGATATCTAGAAACATGTTGATGCCATAGTTCTCCAGTGGATATATGGCACCATCTCCAACGACCTTTTACATACTATTTTTAAACCTAAAACTATTGCTACTGCTACATGAAAAGCTCTCCAATAAATTTTCCAACAACTTTTTACATACTAGAGCACTTCATCTTCAACCAAAATTCTCCAACCTCAAGCAAGATTTTTTCCCCTAAAATACCTACCTATTGCCAATCCCTCAAAATGCTTGCCGATCAACTGGAAAATGTTGGTCAACCTATGGATAATAAGCGATTGGTCTTACAACACACTAGTGGTCTTAGTGACCAGTTTGAATGTGTCACCACTATTATTCAGCAAACAGATCCTCTCCCTCCATTCTCTATTGCACGATCCAAGCTCGTACTAGAGGAGTCCCGAAAGGTGAATAAGGTTGCCCTCTCTACTGACACCGCCTTACATACCACCATTGACCACACCAATAAACCTTAGATCAACACCACATCAAAATCTTATCTTCCTAGATTCACAGAATAGCCCACCCGTACCACTAAACAGCCAATCTAGGGGCGTGGCCGAGGCCACGGTCAACCAAGGGCATCCAATTCCTTGGCAATACACTACTCGTCCTACTTATCCATGGTCATCCCTATGGGTTGCTCCGCCTACTCAGTGGACGACTCCACCGTGCCCTTACCTAACCACCGGATCACCTCAACACTTATCGCTACCATCACCCACACCAGGCCCTGGTATTCTCTGTTTAAGACCATCCCATGCTCACATGGCATAACCAAACAGTCCCGTTCCTACTACACTTGAAGCATTTCAAGCAATGACTTTACATCCACCCGATCACACTTGGGTATGTAGATACCGAAGCCACGTCGCTTATGAGCAACAACGAGGGTAACTTCTATTCCTATTGTAATAACAATTTATTACCTAAAATTACATTCGGAAGTGGTCATTAAATACCCATAGTGGGCATTGGAGCACAAAATCTTTCCCCACCACCTCTAAAACGTCTTATGTTCTTCATGGTCCTTATTTAATCAAAAACCTATTTACCGTATGATGTTTGACAGCTGATAATAATATTTCCATGGAATTTGACCCCTTTAGTTTTGTTGTGAAGAACCTCCAGACCCACACTCCTATCATCCGATGTAACAACACTGAAGGCTTCTACCCGTTCAACCTATCATCCATCAACCGTGTCACTAGTCCTTCTGTTCTTGCTGCAATTACTCAAGACTTTTAGCATTCCCGCTTGGGACACCCGATATCTGTTATTTTATAGTCTTTTACGTCTTGTTCTTGAATTTGAAAAACAATTGAATTCTAGTATTTGTCATTCGTATGTTTGGGGAAGTATATTGAATTAGCATTTATTGATTCGTTGTTACCTTTTGATATAATTCGCAGTGACTTATGCAATACTCCAGTTCAAAGTTTCAAAGGTCACCGCTACTTTGTATAATTATTTTTAGATGACAACACCAACTTTCTAATGGTTGGTTTAAACAGAGGGACGAAAAGAAGCAGGATTTTAGTGGAAACAAGTTTCGTAGATTTAGATCTCAAGGGAGAGATGAAATACCAAAGTGCCCAACGTGTGGATGAAACCATACCGAAACCTGTTATTGTGCAAAATGTGAGAAGTGTGAAAGGAATGTGCATATTGTGAAGGACTACCGAGGCATAAAAGGTTGTTTTAGGTGCGGCAATGAAGGACACATTTAGGCCAACTGCCTCAAATGGACGAGAGAGACCGCGCACACCCAAGTTGACAAGGGGAAAGACGTAGGCACTTCGAAGAACAGTGCCCGTGTGTTGGTAATGAGGGTAGGTGAAGCTAGGAACACTAATGACGTGGTCATGGGTATGTTCCCTATAAACCATACTTATGGCAAGTTATTGTTTGATTCTGGTGCGAATAAGAATTTTGTATCAAATAAATGTATTGCCTGTTTAGGAGGCACAACATCTAAGCTAGTAGTTTCTTACATTATTAAGATTGTTAACATGTAAGAAATTAAGGATTAATTTGTGCTTAAAAATTACTGCTTAAGAACATATGACCAACAACTTCCTTTACAATTATTGCACATAAAATACGAAGATTTTGATATAATTCTAGGAATGGGCAGTTGGAAAGCACAAAGCCCATATTAAATGCGAACAAAAGTCGGGGAAATTTGAACTACCGAATGACTAGAAGTTGGAGATCATGGGAGACCTGTCGTGTAAAGTAACAAAGACGTTGTCGATGATGAAAGCAAAAAGTATCTACGACAAAGGTGCGAGGGCTATTATTATATCTAATAACTACAGAGAAGAAAAGAAAGATTAAGGACATATAGGTGGCGTTTGAATACCCTTACGAATTTCAAGAAGACTTGCCTGGTCTACCGACAGATAGACAAGTTGAATTCCACATTGACTTGGTGCTAGGTACTATACAATCGTTAAGGCATCGTATCAGTCAGTGCCCTTGAAAATAAAGGAGTTGATCATGCAACTTTAGGAGCTGGTGGAAAAGGGGTTCATCAAAGCGAGTTCGTCACCTTGAGGAACACCGGTCCTGTCTGTGCAAAAGGATGGTTCGATGTAAATGTGCATCGAGATTACCAAGACCTGAAAAAGATGATGGTCAAGAACTGATATCCCTTGCCACACATCGACGATTTCTTTGATTAGTTGCAAGATTCAAGTTGCTTTTCGAAGATCGATATGTGATTCGGCTATCGAAAGGTGAAAGTGCGCGAAGAAGATGTGACGAAGACCGCCTTTCGAATTGGTCAGTATGAGTTCTTGTGATACCATTTGGATTGACCAATACACCTGCGGTCTTCATGGACTTAATGAACGAAGTGTGCAAGGCCTATTTGGACAAGTTTGTAATCGTGATTATTGATGACATCCTAGTATATTCGCGAACTGAAGCTGAACATGGAGAACATCTTCGGATATTTTTGGAATTATTATGGAAGGAACAAATGTACGTGAAATTTTCTAGGTGTAAATTGTGGGAGAGAGACGTGTAATTTTTGGGACATGTAGTTAATGATAAAGGGATTCAAGTGGTCCCAACCAAGGTGGAAGTAGTAATGGAATGGAAAGCTTCAAGGCCGCAACACCGTTTAAGATTCGTAGATTTATTGGGTTGGCATGATATTACAAGAGGTTAATCTAGGACTTCTCCAAGATCGTAACACCACTAACCACACACAGAAAAGAACAGAATTTAGCTTGGGGCCAAGCAAGGGGAAGCATTCGAAGTGCTTAAACAGAAGTTAAGTAATGAGTACATTCTCACTCTATTGAGGGGAATGATGACTTTATGCTTTATTGTTACACCTTTTTAAATGGATTAGGATACGTGCTGATGCAAAGGTATCACGTGATCACATACGTATCAAGGCAACATAAAAACCACGAAGGAAACTATGCTACACACAACTTGGAATCAGGTACAGTTGTGTTTGCATTAAAGGTTTATCGACATTACCTCTATGGAACAGAATTTTTCGTGTATCCAGATCATAATATCCTGAAGCACATATTCGAGCAAAAGAAACTCAATATGCAACAAAGGCGATAGATGAAGGTAGTGGCTGACTATGACTTTGAGTTTTAGCATCATCTGACAAAGCAAACGTGATTGTTAATGCCTTAAGTCGATAAGAGAAAACAATACGTGTGAGCTTAATGGATGAATTGATAAAAGCTCAAACAAAAGCTCTATTGGAGAAAAGTGAAGGGAACAAGAAAATGATTGGAAAGGTAAAACAATTGACTAGAGGAAGTTGTAGGAGTTTTCTTAGAGGCTAACGCAAACCAAAGAGCTCTCAGCATGCATAATTGAATTACAAGAAAGTTACTTCGGAAGATTTGATAAGTGCATAAGAAAAACTGCCTAAGTGTTAAATCTTCTAAAACCAAAGACCAATTCTTCCGAAGCCAAATATAAAGTCTTACGAAGCTTCAATACAAATTCTTCCGAAGCCAAGAGACAGATTTCTTTCAAAGACAGAGAAGACATGCTTTCTCTAACATGCTTTTGACAAAAGCTGATCTGCTTTCCGCTGCCATATCTGATGAGCCACCAACTTATATAAGTTGGTGATATCTCTATACTTTTGTCAACTGTAGATTAAGCTCTTTGAGTCTGTAACTTTCCATTCTTTGTACTTTTATCATTTTTGTAATAGATTAGCATTTGAGCTAAGGCATGTTATAGTCACCGGTCAAAAGGCAATCTAACTTTTGACTTTACATTGATCTTGTTGTGTAGATTAGTGTTACAGCTGGCTTTCAAAGTATGGCCGGCTATAGGATGTAGTATAAAGTGTCTCATGTAACCAATCCGATGGACTAAGCCTTGTAATAATTATAAAACACTTGAGAGCAATATAAATCATTCTTGAAAACCAAATACTTGTGTTCTGCTTGTGCTCTTACTCTTGTTCTTAGTTTCATTTGTCGGTTCCATGTTTAATCTATTAAGTGTTAAACTCTCCAACCTTGTGAAACTGTTGCATCACCCTTTAACCGGTGCTGCAATTGGCATCAGAGGTTTTTAGGCTCTTGATTGTAAGATCTCACCATCTTAAATCTGTTCAGTTTCACAAAACACTTACCTGCTCAAATGGCAACCCTCACTAAGGCTGACATGGAAACCGACACTATAAAAAATCTCCACTGATCACTCCTGATTACTTTGATACTTGGTGCCAAAGAATATAAGGATTAATCAAGTCTCAAGACAGAAGGATGTGGAGATTTGTTGTCTCAGGACCTCATATCCCAAGCACCACTTCAGCTACTGCTGGTGGAGGAATGATTACAAATAAAATTGCTGATTATTCTAAGGAAGATTGGAAAAGATTGATAAATATCAGAAGGCCATGACCGCTCTTCAAACTACTTTTCCTAACTCTATCTATAGAGGCTTCAAGAAGTGCAAAACTGTAAAGCAGCTTTGGGATGCACTAAAGCTTATGTATGAAAGGTCTAAGGAAGCCAAAGAAAATAAGAAAGATCTTGTGAAGCAGCAGTTTGAGAACTTCACCTACAAAACATGTGAAACTATAACTCAACAATATTTTAGATATGTTGAGTTTGTAGACACTCTGATTGATGTTGGAGTTAAACTTAAGAATAGGGATATTGTGAGAAAGTTCATGTTATCTCTTCCTAGACAATAGACACACTATTGTGTTGCCATTAAGAGAACTGAAAACCTCTCCACTCTTACTCTCACAGAGTTGTATGGTATCCTGAGCGATTACCAGATTGAGATGAACACGCAGAATCCATCCAACAGTTCTCCCAGCAGCTTTTTCAGCAATCAACAGAGTTCAGCCCTCCTTGTGGTTGAAAAGGATAGCAAAGAACCGCAATATAATCTCATCTGCTACCTTAACAACTCACAAAAGGGCCCTTTCATCACCTTCCCGGAGGCACCAAGGGAGAGCTACATTCAAAGAACCCCATTTCAAGAGACAAGCTCATCTTAATCCTTTGTGTCTTCTGATTAAAGTAATGGCAACTTTCTCTTCACTCTTGAAAACTTGGATTGTATCCATCCAGATGACCTGGAGTATATGGAGATAGTTCAGCAAATGGCTCTTCTCACTCATAGAGCCAAGAAGTTTTACAAGAGAACCGAAAAAAAGTTTTCCAGCAATGTAACTAGTGGAAAGTTTAGACTGGATAAGAGAAAAGTGAAGTGTTACAACTGTAACCAAATGGTATACTTTGCTAGAGAGTGCAAGGCACCAAGTATAAATGGTGGCCAAGCACAATCCAGACCAAGCTAAACTAATGCAGCTCCCAGATCTGAGAAGCCAAGCCAATCAAAACAACAAGATGTTGTTGTTGTTGAAGAGGGAGGCTTTAACTGGAGATTTTAGGTAGAGGATGATTCTCCAAATCAAAGCACTAATGGCTAATCATGATAAAGCCAAGGTATTAGAACATCTCTGTACACCTGAATGCATTGCTAAAATATATATGTATAGGTCCTAAAATTTGAAAGTGAGATCTGAACTTGAGTTTTTAAATATTTTAAAAACTGCTTTTAAAAGAGTAGAAAATGGCTATAAACTTAAAATAGAAGATTTAGAGAAAACAATTTCTACTATTAAGCATGAGCACACAAATTACAGGACTCAAAAGAATACATTTAATTGGTTTCCTCAGGTCATTTTGATATCCATGCACCATCTTGAATACCAAAGATCAGATGGAAACTTCATTGGATACTCTTCCCAAGCTAAGGCTTATAGAGTATACAATCTCAAAACTAGAGTAGTTAAAGAGTCAGCCAATGTGACCTTCAATGAACACACTCCCAGTGTGAAAGGTTCTGGTCCTGATTTGGTATTTGATCTTGATTTAGTTTCTAACTGTTTTAACAAATCTTGTAAAGATGTTTCAAGAACAACATGTAATAAATCTGCAGGAGATCTTGATACAATATTTGAGCTGAAAAGATCAAATGATAGAATTTTTCAACTCCAGTGGTAACAAACCTTGCAAGTGGGGATCCTGTCTGCACAACTATGACAAACTTTTTAGCTGATACATCTGAGTTGCCAACCAATTCCAGCAATAAGGCAAAAAACTCAAATGAATGGATTTCTAATGTAGGAGTAGATGGAGGTGGTGATAGTGATTAAGAATTTCTTGATGCTGAAAACCAATCCATAGAAGAAAACATCAATGATGTCTCACACTTTCTGGATCGAGTTTCACTTGATAAGTGTGTTGATGTGGTGGGTGATACTCAATCACCAGATCTAAATTTCACTAATTTAGATCTGTCTAATCAACTTGCAGTGATTAATTAACTCAAAATCCACAAGTCTCATCCCACCACAAATATTATTGGAAATGTTAAGATCGGGGTGAGAACAAAAGGACAAACCCATGATAAAAATGTTTGTCTGCACTCTTGCTTCTTGTACAATATTAAGTCAAAGAAAATTGATAAGGCTTTGAAAAATGGAAGTTGGGTTGAAGCAATGCAGTAGAAGCTGCTTCAATTCAAAATACGAAAAGTTTGGAACTTATGTTCTTTTCATCATGGGAAGATACCAGTAGATACCAAGTGGGTTTTTAGGAACAAAAAGTATGATAGAGTACTTGTTATCAAAAACAAGGCATACTAATCGTTGCAGGGTACACTCAAGAATAAGTGATTGACTATACAGATATTTTTGCTCCCGTGACAAGACTTGAAGCTGTTAGGATATTCCTTGCTTTTGCTGCATCCATGGATTTCAAAGTCTACCAACTTGATGTTAAGTGTGAATTTTTATATGGAGTGATAGATAAAGAAGTGTATATCAAACAACCACCTAACTTTGCAGACTAGATTATCCTAATTATGTCTGTATTTGGTGACAAATTACCTACTAGGAGTAGAAACATGGATAAGTCCTTTGATGTAGAAACTACCATTGGTAAGTCTATCAAGATATCTTATGTTATAGATGATTATGGTATTGTACTGGAAGACCATAGGTTCTATCCTAAGTTGTTTTTTATTACCTTAAAGGGATTTAATGTGGTCCTATGGATGGATTGCTAACAGCTTATGAGGCTAATACCATATGTCGTAAGAAGATGATTCAGCTAACCACGCCCGATGGTAGTTCTATTAGGATTTACGTAGATAGAGTTTGTTCGGTTCCAAAGGTAATTTCGATTATTAGGACTGAGAAGTGTTTGAGATGTAGATTTAGTGCTTAACTAGCCCAAGTGAAAGATGTGGATGCAGCAGAACCGCAACTGTTAGATGTACCGGTTGTCCGTGATTTCCTTGATGTTGTCCTCGAAGATCTGACGGGTGTGCCACCTGACCTAGAGATTGAGTTCCCAATTGATCTGTTACTTGGGGCTCAGCCTGTTGCTAAGGCGCCGTATCATCTAGCTCCTTCTGAGATGAAGGAATTGATGACTCAGTTGCAAGATCTGCTAGATAAAGGTGTAATTCGACCGAATATCTCTCCACGGGGTACTTCGGTTTTGTTTGGAAAGTAGGATAGGATAAGGATGTCCATTGACTATCGCAAGGTGAAGAAGTTAACTGTAAAGACTCAATGCCTATTATCGAGGATTGATGACTTATTCGATCAGCTCCAAGATCACAGTTGGTTTTTAAGGATAGATCTTCGATCTAGTTACCTTCTGCCGGAGGTGAAAGAGCAGGATATTCCTAAGACAGATTTTTGTACACGTTATAGGCACTACGAGTTTATCGTGCTGTCATTTGGTTTAACCAACGTGCTTGCTGCTTTTATGGATCACATGAAACGTTTGTATTGGCTAATGTTGGATAGGTCTGTGATTGTATTCGTCGATGACATCCTGTTTTACTTAAAGAGCGAGGAGGAGAATGCCGGCCATATCAAGGAAGCATTGTAGACACTTAGAAACCAGAAACTGTATACAAAGTTCTCTAAGTCTACATTTTGGCTACGTGAGGTCCAATTTCTTAGCCATATGATTAATCTCAATGGGATCATGGTGGATCCCGCGAAAGTCGAAGTAGTGATGTAATGGGAATCTCCAAAGACGCCATCTAAGATCTGCAATTTGTTGGGCTTGGCAGGTTACTATATGAGATTTATTCAGGATTTCTCCAAGATAGCTTCTCCTTTGACCAAGTTGAGCCGTAAGAAATGTGAAGTGTGAATGGGGTCTGGATCAGGAAGGTGCCTTTCAAGAATTAAAGATGAGGTTAACTCATGGTACTGTCTTGACGTTACCCGAAGGGAACGATGACTTGGTGGTTTATTCGGATGCCTTGTATTCAGGCTTAGGTTGTGTGTTGATGCAACGACGAAAGGTTGTAGCTTATGCTTCCAGGCAGCTAAAAATCCACGAAGTCAATTATCTTACTCACGACTTGGAATTGGCGGTTATGGAATTTGCATTAAAGGTTTGAAGGCACTATTTGTATGGAATCAAGAGCACTATCTTTATAAATCACAAGAGTTTAAAGTACTTCGAACATAAGAATCTTAATATAAGGAAGAGAAAGTGCTTAGAGTTGATCAAGGATAATGACTGTGAAATTTGTTATCACCTAGGTGAATCAACCGTGGTTGCTCATGCCCTTCGAAAGGAACGGCCTAAACCGATTGGGGTGAAGGCTTATCAATTAATTGTGACATTGGGTGTCATGAGGCAGATCAATGAGTTCTAAGATAAGGTGTTGAAGGATGACAAAATCAATTCTGAGCGAATAAAGGAACAACTTTCAGATTTGGGGAAAAACACCCTTTGTGTTGGAACCAAGTCGGGGCAAATATGGATTCCTTGTTATGTGTCACACCCCCGCTAGTAGCGGAAACACGAGGATGCGACTGACGGGATCGTCATAACACATTGGGGTCTAAGAGAATCTCAAAAAGAATTCTCTGTCAATGGATCATGACGTCGCCCGACACAAAAGAACAAGTGTCGAGAACAATCAATACTATAACGTTATTCCATAAATACACAAATAATCCAGAAGTTCAAAACTAGAACAACTAGTACAAAACAACCCAAAGCATTTACAAGTCCAACAGTAGTAACATATAGTCCAAACTAAGGTTCCAATGTCTAATGCTCTTGAAGGAGCGATGTCGTCTAAAGTCCACTGTCCAAGTGCCTAAGCATCGTTACCTGAAAATACATGCTCTAAAAAATCAACATACGTTGGTGAGTTCACAGGTTTAAAAGTACAAACAATTTGCCATGTAAAACATGTACATAAGGTTATATGTGAGTAAGTGTACATGATAGTCATAGATATCAACACAAGTTTACGATCAGTCCAAGCCCAGTGAACCGGATTATATTCACCCAAGGGCACGCACAGGCCAAGTCAGTCTCAACTAGCATACTGACGACAGGGGTGGGGATGTCAACCCGTTAGTACTAATAATACCTTTCCATGACAGTCAAGCACAAGAACAAGCACATGCACATGTACACACTCATGAATGAACATCCAGACTCAACCCATGACCTAAACCACATACAATGTTTCAAAATAATCTTTAAGACACGGCATAGTCCAAAACCATAAGCATGCTTTTCCCCCAGGTAAACCATATTAAAAGGGGCCGTGAAACTCACCTCGAGATAGCACAGTCCAAATCCGATAATACGCAAAGCAAGCACTAAAAGTACAAATCACAAAAGGATTACTAAAGAACAAAATGACCAATATGAGTGTAATACTTGTAGCCCAGTCCTTAATGCCAATCAAGGTTTTTATTTTATGAAAACATGATTTACTAATAGAACAGGTCCAATGTCGGATTTAAACTTTAAAAGTCGTCGTACTTAGGGTTTTTATTGTCACTTTATATTAATTTAGTAACGCCCTTCAATGAACATCTATTAGTCCATATTCAATGAACATCTATTAGTCCATATTAACTTATTCGTTTAAAAGAAGTCATTGAACCACTTTTAAATACAAATCTTGTCTTTATTTGATTATTTAGTTTCAAATCCTTAGTTTTAAGCTTATCAAAATATTTCAGGATGTAGAGCTGATTGCGCACCAATTTTACGTAAACTATTTGGAGGTCGAAAAGGTAACAAAACGTTGTATAATAGGTATCGTTTGAAAGATAAGACTTTAAATTAAACTTCAGAAAAAGAATCATCTCCATTGGATAAAATATGAGAAAGATATGACTCGACGAACACAAACCAACCTGCTGCCCAGATTCGTCAGTTTTGACCTTCAGTTTTGTTTGCCACGTTTGGAGGACCAAACGATGTCGAAATGACACGAGACCACTTGGGTTAGTTAGAGGACTCATTGAACTTGTTTCTTGATAAAAAAAATTCGACCCATTTGGGCGTTATATGACCGAGTTATGACCTATACAAAACATCTCATTTTTCTGACATCAAGCTGTCTAGTTTCTTAATCTTATCCCTTTGCATCCCAAACCTCAATATTTGACCATTATTGACGCGACACCTTGAAGAACGTTTATTCCATGAACTAATTGATAAAACCTTGAATTAAACACTTAGATTATCATAAATTTTCAGTCCCAAAACAGTTAGTTTAGATTTTAATATTCCAAATCACATTAGTAGGTAATCGGTACATAGTTTTGATTGTCCAACGTGTCTATCCATTCAAAACAAAATTAATGATTTCAACAATGATTTATGAGTCCAAGATGTCCATTATGATTAGGTCACACAATATTACAACCCAATTTTGATAGATTCAAGAATATACAAAGATTAAGAATTATGATTTTACCGGTTAGAGAGTCCAACACTCAAAACACTTAGATCTTTACGATCCGACATTCAAACTAGAGAATACAAGAATATTAGATGATGATTTTATGTTTAGATGATGAATATTATCAATAACAAGGTAGAACAACGAATAAAATCACCAAACAACGATTTTTCTTACCGGAAGCTTAGAAGATGAACAAGCTTGCTTAGAATACGATCTTGAATGTCTTGATTATTTCAAAACTCAATGGAATGGTGGAAAGATGTTGATTTTCGATAAGGATGATGAAGAACAAGAAGAAAAGCTTGATGGTGGTTAGGGTTTCTAGAGAGAAAACTTGGAGAATAAGTTTTCAAAATGAAATAGTTAGAAAACAAAGGGAAAGCCTTCCATTTTGAAAAAATTCGGCCAAGGAGGGCCAAGGGTGGGCCTCCCGGGCCCGTTGCTCATCTCTTCCAATTCAGTCTTGTCCCGATTCGCGTGTCGTCAAATTTTACGTTTTTAAATTCTACGCGTTAATACGATTCCAACGGACTATTATATGCTATATAAATTATTTAATTTATATTTTTGGAATTAAATTAAGTCAATTTAGTAGACTTTAGGCAAAGCCCACTTATGTCCGATTTTTGTTTGCGTTCTTAACGTAAGATGTGTATTTTACATTTTTAACTCCTTAGTCCAAACTTAAGCACGCAACCATCATGCTAAGTCCAAATCGGTGAACATACACTGTCACCGTGCCAAGGCCCACTAGAACATATTAAGCACATAATACACATTTCTAAAACTTAGCGTATCTACACGCGTCTAATGCACTATTCTCATACCAAGTCAGCATTAAGTTAACTTTCAAGTCAAAATTCATTATTTAGACCAAGTCAAAATCAAATAGTCAAAGTCAAAAAGTTAATGTCAACGGTCAAAGTTAATGGTCAATGCACCTATTTTACTGATGGATGTTACATTATGGGGGTTTGAAAGGAAAGATCATGGACGAAGCTCATAATACCCGATGTTCCATCCATCCTGATGTTACAAGGATGTATAATGATTTGAAGAAGGATTACTGGTGGCTAGAAATGAAGCGTGATGTAGTCGAATACGTGAGTAAGTACCTAACTTGTTTGCAAGTGAAGGCGAAACACCAGAAGACATATGGGAAGATCCAAACTTTGGACACTTCTGAATGGAAGTGGGGGCACATTACAATGGACTTCATTACGATGTTGACTCGCACAGCGAGAGGATGTGATGCAATTTGGGTGATTGTGGATCATTTGACGAAGAGTGCTCATTTCCTACTAATTCGAGAGACGTACTCGTCTGAAAGGTTAGTGGATCCGTTTATCAAGTAAATTATAACACGTCATGGTGTGCTAGTGTCTATTGTTTATTATAAGGACACTCGGTTTACATAACAAGTTCTACAAGAAGTTTCATGATGCGATAGGGACAAGGTTACAAATTAGCATTGCTTATTATCCTTAGACAGATGGGCAGTCGGAGAGGACAGTATAGACGTTGGAGGACATGCTTAGAGCATGTGTAATTGATTTTGTAGGATGTTGGGATGAACACTTACCGTTAGCAATCATATAACAACAGTTATCATGCTAGTATTGGTATGCCCTTTTATGAAATGATATACTGGAGAAAATGTAGAACACCTGTGTGTTGGGGTGATATCGGATAGAATTAGTTGGGAAGTATTGAGGTGATCGAGACCACGACAAAGAAGTTGGATAAGATTAAGGCGTTTATGAAAGCAGCTAAGGAGACAAAAGTCTTACGCTGATAGAAGACGAAGGCCGATAGAGTTTCAAGTTGGTGATAGGGTCTTGTTAAAGGTATCTTCCTGGAAAAGGGATTATCAGATTTCAAGAGCAAGGAAAATTGAGCACAAGGTACTTAGGGCCATTTCCAATTGTTGCACTGGTAGGGGAGGTAGCCTACAGATTAGAGCTACCCCATGAGCTAAGTGAAATTCCACTACGTTTCATGTATCTCATCTGAGAAAGTGTCTGGCGGATGATGACATGATCGTGCCACTTAAAGATATCGAGGTGGATGAACAGTTAAATTATGTAGAATGACCAGGGGCCATCATTGACAGAAAAAAGAAGCGGTTAAGGAATAGAGTAGTTCCACTTATACGAGTATAATGGAGGCATAAAAAACGATAAGAGTCTACATGGGAAACCAAGAAAGAGATGATGTGGCATTATCCACAGTTGTTTGAGAACTGATATGTTTCGAGTACGAAACCAAAATTAGGGGGATGGACTTGTAACACCTCAAAATTTCCAAGAAGTGAAAGAGAGGCAAAGTTCTCACTAGTTGAGAAAGTTCTCGCGCGATAAGATATTTTTATGTAAGAACCCATGTGAATGGTCTAGGAATTCTATAAATAGGTAGTTCGTTCAATTCCTCCTACCCTAGTGTAAGAACTTCTACGGGTTAAAGGGAGGCGAGAAGTTAGAGTGAGGAAGTAAGAAGTAGTGGTGTTTAAGGTTTGTATTTCAAGCCTTTGGGTTATAATCTTTGAAAAGATGAGTTCTAGCCCCTTTTATATAAGTTTTTACTTGTTTTGAGGCTATTATGCATATTTCTGTGTTTATTTACCCTTAGTATGATGATTCAAATTTAAATGATTATGTTATGGAGGTATTAGTCGAGATCAAGTTGATGTGTAGCTTGAGTCATGAGGTTTTCGAGTGGAAACCTGTAGATTATCACGCGACTTAGAAGTTCTCACGCGAGTTTAACTTGGGTTGCAAGGGTTACAAATTATAAGTGATCTCGCACGATCTAGAAATTCTAGCTCGACATTAATGTTTTCGCGTGATATATTGTTCTCACATGCTATGATGTTATCGTGTATTCTACTGTCCTTTCCTGGCCCTATAGTTTTCGCATGGATAAGTTGGTTAAGGAGGTTCTCACTTGACTAAGTGCAAGGCTATGTGTTATCTTATTATGTTTCAACCATTTTCAAAATGATAAGTTTTATGATAACTCTTTACTTAGTATGCTTAGTAGAATTATAAGTAAAGCATTATGAAGTGGATGTGAAAAGTAAAGCTAATGAAAAGTGAAACATAATTAATGAATGGAAGTCTTCTAAGTAAAATGAACGTAGCTGCAAAACCATGTTGTTGTTAACTTAACTGATATGTAGCGTAGCTAGCCCATAGGATGCACATAAGGAGTCTAGTCTTTGCGATTGACCATAAATGAAACGGAATCCTTGATGCTTGACCTTGGTATTATAGTCAGCTTCGTGCTCAATGTTTGGGGGTTTATTAATAAGCCTCGGCGCAGTATCAGCTTCGTGCACAATGTTGGGGGTCTCGCACATGACCTTGATCAATTACAGTAAAAGATAATGATTAATGAACGAATGGAATGAAGCGACGATGAAAGATAATGAATATACATATATATTAGTTTGTGCTCACGTATGAAAAGACAATGGTGTTAAAGCACGTAAAGTATTTAATTATAATATAGAACTCACTCATTGTCGCTGACTTTGTATGCATAATTGTTGACAGATCATTGGCAGAGCTAAGGAGATCCAGGCATGGACATAGAAGCTACTGGATGGTCTAAGCATGGCATCCAAAGTTTGGATTAATGTTTATATTCTTACACTTATGATGTGTAAACGAAATGACACAATGTTATAGGACACGTATTATTTAAATGGAAAATTATGATTTGCTGCAAATGTTATTTTTTGTTAAATGTTTTATGTTATGAATGACCGATTGTGGGTGTTCTTTGGTTCGGGGCCTTACACTTTAAAAATCTAAGAAGGTTGGTATCGGAAGAGGCACATAAGTTTAAGGGTCTATTTGATATGGGATAATGGAATGACGAAAGAATGTAATGGATGAGGGAATGGAATAAAATGGATGAAGGAATGAAATGAATTATTACATTTTATTGTTCTGTTTGGTTACTTGTGAGAATGAAATTTACTTATTACTTTGTGTTGTTTGTTAGGTTGAAAAATAAGAAAGAATAGAATACAAAACTAGTCATGGTGGTGATGACTAGTGGCAGGTGGTGACCGATGGTGGTTCCCAATGGTGGTGGCCGGCCGTGATGGCTGGTGGTTATCGGAGGTGGTGGGTGGTGGGCGGTGGTGGTTCCCGATGGTGGTGGGTGGTCGCTAGTGGTGATGGCGATTGGTGGTAGTGGTGGTCGGTGGTTACCGGTGGTGTTCGTCGGTGTTGAAGGGTGGTGGTGACCGGTGGTAGTAGTGGTGGCCAATGGTTCCTAGTGGTGGTGGGTGGTGGCCTATGGTTCCTGGTGGTGATGGGTGGCGATCAACGATGGTGGTGGTGGTGAACGGTTATGGTTGTTGTTGGTGGGTGGTGGTGGCCATGTTGGTTGGTGGGTCGTGGTGGTGACCAGTGGTGGTGGTTGATGGTGGTGGTGACCGATGGTGGTGGTCAGTGGTTGTGACCGGTGGTGGTGGTCGGTGGTGGTGGCCATTGTGGTTGGTGGGCGTGGTGGTGGCCATTGTGGTTGGTGGGTGTGGTAAGGGTGGTCAGTGGTGGTGGTAGATACAACACCATTATGCATAAATAAGTTGATAATTAGTAATATATAAATTCGAGTCATTTCACTCACCCTTAGTATGATAAATTAATAAAAAAAAACATATAAATAGAAAACTAATGTAAAACTTTTAGACTCTTGTATGCATACTTCAACCGACCCGATTCTTAATAACCCGAGATCTCAGTTAATACATTCAAAACCCTAATTTTATAAGTAAACACATAATCTCCCAAACGGCAGCTTATTGTCTCTACTGCGCTTTGGAACCCTAGAAGAACATAACATAATCATCATCAGTTTTCATCATGGTAATCAAACACAATTATCAGATCCGTCACACCGTTAAAGCTTCTAATATGTTGTTTCATGGCGTTAGTTTCATAGGTATAACTTTTTTCTGTGTGTTTTCAGGCGCCGAAGAAGGAAAAAGCTCCCCCACCGTCGTCTAAGCCGGCGAAATCAGGCGGTGGAAAGCAGAAGAAGAAGGTGAAGTTTTTTTTTTTTCTGAATTTTGCTTGATATTTGTGGTGATTTTGGTTTTGATTTGGTATGTTTTGGTTTCTAATCTCATGTTATGATTCTTTTGAAATAACACTGATCTGATGCTCTATTCGTGGTATTGGATTAGTGTTTTAGTGTAGTTTAAGATGAGTTTTGTTGTTGATTTAATGTCGGTGTTCTTCTTAGGTGTTTGTACTAGGGATACAATTACAATGTGGCTTTTAGCAATTTAGATGTTAGGATTTAGAGAGTAGCACATTTGTGTTACAAATTCTAGTTTTTTTAAAGGCGGTGTTTTGTATATTTGGTTGTGAATCTATAATCATCTAAAAGTATAATATAAAATAAAAATGGGGGTTAAAGTGTTAAGGTGGTTGTGTTCGTGTCAAGCTGCCAAAACTACTGTCGTGTTTGGGTTCATGTGTTTGACATGATTTTGGATTCATATCAAATTTTCAGGTTCATTTCAGGTTTGAGCCACCAACCCATGACATGAACCCGACCTGTTTAACATTTCAACTATATTAGTAACAGGTCAAACATAAGCAACTCATCATCTCAAATTAAGAAAGCATCTCATCATCAAAAGTTTTTTAAGTTTTTGAATGATAACCATGTTAGACATGTTGAAAATTGAGAAACTATCTGTTGGATGAATCTTGGTGAAACCACAAAATAAATTTATAATAAGACCAACCCCTCACCCTCTGTTAAGTGAGTATGAAAGAATTTCTAAAGAGAGAAATAAGCTAAGAGATCAATTTCTGTGTGCACCTCTTAAGTATGAAGATTAACAAACTAACTAGTTTCCAAGTGTTTAGTTGGTTGTTACTGACATTTGCAAGTTCAGTTCCTATTCTTTATCCAGATATAAACGCACAAATATGTAACACCCTCTAATATGATATTATGTTGTTCATGTATTTACTTATAAATAAGTGGAGATTAAGATTGTTGTTGATTTGTTTTGCAGAAGTGGAGCAAAGGAAAGCAAAAGGAGAAGGTCAACAACATGGTTTTGTTTGATAAGGCAACATACGACAAGCTTCTTTCTGAAGCTCCAAAATTCAAGCTCATCACTCCTTCCATCTTGTCAGACAGATTAAGGGTATTGTTACAGTTTGTTTTACCATATTTATTTGCTACGTTTTAGGTTTTTGTTGCAAACTGATTAGCATTTAGCACCTTATTGATTTTAGCTTATTATGTCATATTAAGGCATGAACGTGTGAGGAAATATGTTCTTTTGACCATGGTATAGGCCTATATAAATCAAAGAGTTTCCCAAACACTAGGAGGATGGAATTCAAAAGACACCGAGAAACTTACCTCATTGTATATTGGCTAGAGGTGGTGGGTTGGGTTGGTTGGGTAACATGACATTTGTAATACCGGATGAAATGGGCTGGGCTGTTTTTGGTTGACCTGCATTTAATCATTTTTATTAGAATATTTTGATAAGTACATAGTGTATGTCATGACTACAAAAATAGTATTATCAAGTTTCTGGGTTCAAGCTTTCCGAGCCTTATGTAATGTATGGGTGTTTGTGTATATTTTAAGCTAATGATATAATTATCTGTTCGTGTCAATATCAGCAATCTTAAAGGGTTTTTGCTTTTTCATTGATGTTCATGTTTGTTGTAGACATGTAGTTTATATATATATATATATATATATATATATATATATATATATACATATATATATATATACATATATATATACATACACATATATACATACATATATACATACATATATACATACACATATATACATACATATATACATACACATATATACATACATATACATACATATACATATACATATATATACATACACATATATACATACATGTATATATATATATATACATACATATACATATATATATATATATACATATATATATATATACATATATATATATATATATATATATATATATATACATATGTATGTGTGTACATATATATATATATGTACATACATATATATATATATATGTATGTATATACATACATATATATACATGTGATTATGTGAAATGAGTTTTGTTACTAAATAAGCTTTTTACATATAAATTAAAGTAAGTTTAGTAATGAATAAAAACTAAATATAATTTATAATGTTCATCTCAGATGTTTATATTATATTTGGATATCACATTTCAGATCAATGGTTCCTTGGCGCGCAAGGCAATTAAGGATTTGATGGCAAGAGGTGCAATAAGGATGGTATCTGCTCATGCTAGCCAGCAGATCTATACCAGGGCTACCAATACTTGAGATTTAAGCAACTCCAAGGCATCTCTATCTTCTAATTTATGGTACTTCTAAGCTTGTCTTCTGTAACAATTAAGAGGTACATGACATAATTTTGTTCTCTCTAATCTGTTACTATTAAGATTAAAATTTTCTCTTATGCTCTGTTCAATTAGTTTCAGACTTCAGATGTTTCAGTCAAAATTTTGTTACTATTGTTTGGTTTTTTAAGGGCCGGCTAAACACACCCTTTACCATAGAAAGTAGACTTTAGTAATTTAGTAGGGAGCGCTTATCAAGTGAGATGATAGTAATAGTGTATGGGAGACGGCCTTTTTATATTTTATTTACTCGTGGCACAAGTAGCTTAACAACTGGAGCTTATTTCTACACAGTAAGCTTTGATTATCAAAAAATTATAACAGAGGTTTATGGTTTAATTTTTCTGTTTCTTTAAAATTGTTGCTGCTGATCATGTTGATCTTTAGGGCATGTCTTCGTCGTTCATTTGTATGCCATGATGGAAATTCGCTGAATTTGGTACCGAAACATAACATCTTATTAGGATTAAATAGTTGAAACTATGGTACGCTTGTGAGGGTTTTTTTAAGCATGGATATTGATATCCCATGTTGAATGATACATCAATGTTGCGTTATTAGGGCATTGAATGATTTGACGAATGTAAACTATTCAGGACATATAATCAATGTTGAATGATATATCACTGTTTGAACTCTCAATGTGAAAGGATACATGTGAGATCTCATAGATCACTTGATGCAACACATAAGTAGGATACATGTTAGATACATAACGCAACAACATCAAGCATTATCGACAAATGTGGATAATCATCATACATATACTTGACATTGATGCTACTTCTCACATATGAATCGATGCTACCAAATATCTGAAAGTTGCGTTTAGCTTCATGCACTCGTATAACTGTTAAATGTAGCTTGGTGTTTGTTTTCGTAAATTAACTTTTACACTGATGTAGTCGAATTAAATATTTATAAAGCTTACTTTTAGTAATTAATAATTAGTTATTCAATAAAACCTCCAACTTCCAAAGTTCAGAAAAGAAAAAAGCTTTTTTTCAGAACTACTATATTCATAGATTTATACATCTTTTTATACCTTTTGTCTACGATAAATTTTTTTAACTTTCGTCTATGATAAAAGAACTTTGCAACATGTAATCGTTTCCCATAATCTCACGACTATCTCAACTAACTACGCAATCATTTTAACGCAATCATTTTACACTTGAATGATATGCAACAAAAAACATTATTTATTTATTTATTTATTTATGTTACAACACAACATCATGAAGAAATAAACAAAAAGCGTAACACGACTAGTGCGCATAGTCAACCTAGTTTACACAACAAAGCTTGATCTTGTTATTGTTATCATGCACAAGGCTTGTAGCAAGTGCAACGGCGACGGAAGCCGTCGCACTTGCCGCTAGCGAAGCCTTGTCTTTCACAAGAGCTGCTACACCTCCAATCGTTGATGCAACCGAATGCATGGCTCGTCGTATGACACATCTTTGCTTCACTCACCTTCACCATGATGTCCCCTGCAATTTATTATTTTATTTATTCATCCGGTTGTTTTTGGGTTATTCTGGTTATTTGAATTTGAAACTTTTAAACCAATACCTAGCAAGAACTTAAATTTGATTCAATTTGCCATTTTGGTGAAAAACCAATGATCTTCAGTTCAACTAGTTAAGGTGAGATGCCTATAAATGAATTCAAGTCTCACTCTGAGCAAAATGTCTAGAGTTGAGTCAGAAGGTTTTCTCAGCAATGAGTTTACTTTTTAGGGGATGGGGTGCGGTTCCGGCTGGAAAACGGATAGATGTGCCTGATTAAAATAACAAATATCCTCCGAAAAAAGATCGCATATTTACTGTTCAAAAAAGGTATTAACGTGAAAAAATGAAGAAAGGATATATGTTTATAAAAATTACAAAATTTATGTAATTTTTTATAAAAGTAAAAAAAAAAACATTTAATTGGAATTTGAATGAAAGTGTCGAATCAAAAACCGATTTTGATAGATTGAGACAATAAGTAAAAATAAAAAAAAACAATATATAAGAAAATTAAATAAATAATCTATGCATTTTTTTATAAAAAAACAATATATAAGAAAATTAAATAAATAATCTATGCATTTTTATTATAAAAAAAAGTTATTAGATTTTAATAATCCCAAGTTTTATTTATTGGCCGGGATTAATCCCAACCCAGTAAATATTTACGGACACTCAAAACTTTAAGTTTATTTTCCTCTAACGATCTCTTACTAACTGAGAGTTAGCCCCGTTAATTTTTTGATGGTGTAGACTACTTTTGTGGCCAAAACACCAAACAAAAAATTGAAATCTATCATCAGGTGCGTCAATTTGAAACTTGCACCCAAAAACCCGTCAATCTTCATCTCCTGATTGAACTATCCGACTCGTTGGAGGTAGATTTCAGGTGATGACGGAGGCTAGACAATGAAAAACGGACCTAATGAAAAACGGACCTAATTGAGAATAGATGTTGCCTGAGTTGAAAAATGACTCAAAGTTGGTCTTATTTCATCAAAAAACTAACGATGGTTAACTCTCAGTTAGTAAAAGATTATTAGAGGAAAATAAATTTAAAATTAGAAGTGATTGTAAATATTTATTGAGTTGGGATTATTCCCGGTCAATAAATAAAAGTTGTGATTATTAAATATAACCCAAAAATAATAATAAAATCTATGTTTTTTGAACTCAAATCCTACGTTTTCGAAAATCATAAATTTAAATTCGCTTTGAAAAAACAAATTGAGGATTCGATTGCTATTCACAGATTCTAATCAAATGTATAATTTATTATTAGGATTTGTAATTTGAATTTGGTATGGTTTTTTAGTCCAATTTTAGGAAGATGTCTAAATGAAACATGATTACTTACAAGTTTAAGTCACGTACTTTCACAAAAATTCATAGACAGAATACATCAATCAGTTTCACACGTTAAAAACGTTTTTGAGCATAAAACAACCGACTCAAAACAGCGTTTTATTCTACGATTACGATTGTTTAATTAGAAAACATATGATATATATATATATCCATGTCATTTCACATTTAGATATGATAAATTTGTTAATGATTAATGTTAGAATGATAAAATTCATGTATAACAAAAGCAAGAAAAATATGAATTTAAACATACCAGAGGCAAAGAGAAGTAACACCAACATAAACACAAAAAAGCTTTTCTTCATTTTTGAAACTTGATAGCAAGAAACACAAGTGGAAGTTGGACCACAATATACGTTTTATATTGGACTTTCTTGTTACACGTGTCGATGCTAATCTACTTTTGTACACGTGTACATCCACAAGTGCGCTTTGACTGCCAACTCATTACAAATTTTGACAACAAAACAAATAGTGGTGAAATCTATGCTTTTATAGATCAGAACACATAAATTTATTTTATTCGCAAGTAAAGTACACTGAATACAGAGTGACTTGAGTTGGATTTTTTTAATCCGTCCTACAATGTACGTAGTGATTGACACCGATCATTAATAATTCAATACTAGTTTTTTCTCCTCGAGTTACACGTCTCGAGTCTGGTCCTTTTCCACAAGTAATGTTGTGTTATTTTGTTTGTTATCAGAGTCTTATGCCAAAACTCTAAAACAGTAAATATTAGTGGTCAGACTCGAAAAATACGTGAAGAGAGACCGCTCATTTTTCCACGTCCTTTCATGTTACCGAGTAAAAATGATTTGCATCAATTTTACAGCTTTTACATAAAAAGAAATAATGTCTAACTTGAAACAGTTCTACAGTAGATCAAGTTAAACATTGATGATCTAAATCTACTAGAATATAAAATTTGAAGATAGATTTTAAACTAAAATGATGACACGTGGATGAGAAACAATAACACTGCATGCATTAGAAGTTGCAGGAGTGAGGTCATAGTCAAAACCTAAGAAACTTGTGGCCAAATTAGAAATTCTTTTAAGTTTATTGTAGCAAATAAGTTGATCTTTAATATAGTATATAATATGTTATATAGTTTTAGTTTTTCTTTTCGGTTTCAAAGCATCTGATTTTTACTTCTTTTTGTTTGTTTTAATATATCTCTTTACCTTTATTATTGTTAGACATTGGACATTGGTTGATCGTTTAACCTCCTTAGACCTATAGTGTTACCTCTTACCATCACCGTTATTGCCTTAAATCATTGTTGTTGTTTGCCACCACAAATATCTTTAGTTTTATTAAATTTTGTGGGGGTTTTTTTATTACTAGTATATTCAACGTTCTTCAATTAGACTACTCAGTCTAAGCGTAAGGTTTCTTTTTTTACCGTCGGATGGGGAGAATTAGATAAAATATATTAGTTTTTTTAGGAGTCAACAGTTTCATTCATTTTGATTTCTAATTATTCATTATTGTATTATCTTTAACAATTTTGTGGAATTTCGTTAATCTATAAGGTTCACTCTTAAATGTGCATGAATAAAGCACGTTATAAAAGCATAGTTGGTGTAAAATATTGTTAGTTAGGCCAAAGATATTTTAGTTCAAAACTTATAAATAAACCTATTCATTTTGTCTTGTACCGTTGATCCGAATATTATTGTGAACATTAATAAAATATATTAGTTTGACCATATAATAATCAACTAGCCTTCCTTATGTCAAGATAGTCTCGGAAATCTTGAAATAATATGGAAAACAAGGTTTCCATCTAGTGTTGTAAAGGGTCATTTAGTTTAATTATAAGTTTATACCAAGAGTGGTAGCTTTAGGACTTTCTTTAGAGGAGCTTGTGAGTTCGAGTCCTACTAGCAGCAAGATGTTATTTGTGGGCCCGGTTTTACCGCAGTGGGCCTTCGGGTGGTTGGTTTTTCCTGGAATTGATGGTTGGTGGACTTGGGCTACCTAGCGCTGTTTGTGCTAGCGAATGGGATGTCTTTTCGCCATTAAACCAGACTTTAATTAGTTGGTCGTTCAAAAAAAAAGTAATTATGCATACCAATAGAAATACTGTAGGACCAGAAAAGCCATCATGACGTTTAGATGGTTAGAACAGATATAAAAAATCAAAAAGAGAGGACCTATTTTGTCTTCGAGGACAAACACTAAAGAACAGTGATGAAGTCGTCCCAATATAAACAAAAACTTTGAAAATAATACTTTCTTCCGCCCATATGACTAAAAACTAATTCAATTAACAACTTCAATAAATATAAAAAACATTATTCAAAGATGGTGTTTTATTTTTGTATTCTAGTAATCAAACCAAACCCCTTTCACATACATTAATATTCTCCCCACTTCCCCTCTTCCTCCTAATATCCTACTAGTCAACAACACACCAATACAATACACCACATTTACATGCATTCAAAAACCCTAATCACAAATTCAACTCCCACAACCATCAACAACCATGACCATAATCTTGATAATCAAGATTATAATCATGATCTCACCACCAAGAGTTTGAGTTCAATATCCTCCTCCGAACACGACGAAAATCCCCAAATTCTCGACGAAGTCACTCACGACGAGATTGTTTTAGACCATGAATCAGATGAGTCTGACAGGTTACCAGCTGACAATAACCCGCCAGACTCATTCTGGGTCAGTCACAAAAACGTGACTGACTGGCTGAACCACCACACCTTCATCGAACGCAAGACGTCGGTGAAGATGGTGGCGAGTTCGCGTAAGTTCGACTCGGCTCAAACTCGGACCTCTCAACGGTCCGTTTCGTTTAACCATAAACCGCAACCGACGATAATCGGGTTCAGACAAAAGCATGCTCATAGCTCCGACGTTAAACCGAAACAGTCCGACCGGCAGGACAACCCCCGGTTGTTCAAGAACCGGTCGGTTCCGGGGAAGAGCTCCGGTGGGCCGGTTCCGGAGCCCCGGTCGCCGAGGGTTTCTTGTATGGGTCGGGTCGGGTCGATGAGGGGTCGGGCCAGACGGACCGGGTTTTGGAAGAAGGTGAAGGCGGCGATCTTGAACCGGGTTCGGAGAAACGGGGTCTCCGGTTAAAGCTAGTTGATGTCGGTTTGGTACGGTGGCGTTGGTGGTGGTGACGACGGTCAACGGTGGAGGAATTGAAGTCGTTAAGCCGCCGTCGATGATAAGACCACGTTATTCTTCTGTTATATTTTTTTAATGATTATAATATATTTGTGTGTCTTTGTGTGATTTTATTTGTAGAAATTTGAAGGGAAATTTTGTATTCTTAATTTAGTTTAATATTATTTTTGACTAATAATGATTAATTGTTTGACCGATGTAGTCTTTGGTGTTAAAGAGCATCCAAGGTAGGTTATCGAGCTTCTAACTTCTCAAATAGAGAATGCTTTTGGTGTACATAAAGGAGAGAAGACGTGACGCTGAGTGAAGAGACTGGATCGAAGTTTTTGACCGTGAGGAGAGAGGATGAATTTTATGAATTGTGAATGGACAAAAAAAAATAGTGGAACATATGTCATATAGGCACGTTTTGCACCTTTCATATTAGTAATGCTCTTATAATCATGGACAGAGTTTCACTAGGCCGGAGGGGGCCACCGCCCCTCTTCTTTTTTCATCGCTAGTGTTAATTTTAAGCACGGCAGTGTTAATTTTTGAATTGATAGTTTAAATTTTGTTATTATATTGTGTTCGCCCCCTTTAAAAAAATTACTTCTTTACCCGCCCCTTTATAAACTAGTTCAAGCTTCGCCACTGCTTATAATTTTACAAAAACCCATTATTTCTTGAATTCTTTCAACTGCCAAAGAATAAGCCCTACCACCCGGGCAAACTTATTGGCTAAAGACGACCAACGTCTAGTGGCGGAGCTTGAACGTAAGTATAGGGTGGACCGAAAGTCATGGGACCTAAATCAGTGGTCGAACTTAATGCGTATAAAATTTTCGGAAAAAAATACATATAAATTTCCACTTTGGGGCGAAAAAACAGGGGGCCCTAACAAAGTTTCGCCTATGCCCACGCCCTACTAGCATAGACAACACTGGTGAATCGTCTCGCCCACCAATTCAGGAAAAACTACCGCCCAAAGACCCACTATGATAAAACCTTTGACCCATTTAAAACATATTGTACCAAGTAAAACTTGAATCCATAACATACACATTGCAAAGTCATAGGATGTATTCTTCCAAATCAATTGGTCTAGTCTCATTTTCAAAAAGCACTCCACTAACTCATTTCTTATATATGCTATTTCAAATAAATGATATTTTTTATTCTTGTTTAATATTTTTTATTCCACTTATAAAAAATTAAAAAAATAAATATGAGAGATGACTCTTGAACAGTAAATAGAAGGGATCATTATAGTATAAAGGATGAAGATGGAGATGGGAGATGGGAGATGGGACATGGGAGTAGTTTATATGATTTTTTATACTTTTTTAATAACTAAGAGATGAAGGCAAGAAATAAAAAGTTGATGTGAATGTTGGCTTCCATTAAATATACATCAAATAAAGAAAAAGATAGTTCATTTTCCGATAAATTTAAAAAAAAAATGCTATAAGCAGTTGAATACCAATTCTAGTTTTATTTAAATAAATGACTTAAGTTGATTGTTAAAAAATATGCCTATTCTTTCGATTCTGATATTCAATATTTGTTCCTATTAAATTCTTAAGATTACAATTCATTCAAATCACTAACTGCGATTAATGGTTATTATAAAATGTTATTCATATTAGTTTTCTGAACTCTTTGTATTAAATGTACAATAAGAGTCAGTAATTGTTGACATAATTTGAAACCTCGTGTGAGTATTTTGAGTCTCCTAGACTAATTTGTATAGCAAGTGATATTGAGTCATGCTTAATTTGATATTTCTAACTTCTTTAATTAGTATCTCATGTATGTCATGTGCCATCTAAATAGATTAATGTATTAGAATTTAGAATTAAAAAACTAAAGAAAAAATTATCTATAAGTTCAACTTGATTTCAATACGATTAACCAATTTATAACTTTATATTTACATGAATACAACTCAATTACAACCGATTTACATCATAACTGCAACTTATTTGACTTAGTTTTAGATAAGTGATTGATATAGATCAACCTGGTTTGACTTGTCAATCAATTTGATTCTCGGTGACAAAGCCAGAACTTTTCAGATAGAGGGTCACAATTGTCGATCAACATAAAAAAAACAAAAATTAACAATGATTCAACCAAAGTGTATTGAAATTTTCACAACTTAAAATGTTGCTAATTTAATTATTTTTTAACAAATATCAATCATATCAACTTACAAGAAGCAAAAAAATAATATGATTTAACTAACTGGTAATTAAATTTTCCACCAAATAGATACTACAAACAAAAAAATTAAGAAATAAAACAACATAATTTTAATGCAAATAAAGTGAGGCATACGATACAACATACTAAGATTGCAACCCCGCTCGTTGCAGCAGGGTCTTCCCGTCATCTCAGGAAAACGATAACACTACCGCCAAAAGATCCACCCCTTAAAGTAATGAGGAAAATTGTATATGTTTGAACAAACACAATTGTTGACGAAATACATATATCAAGGACAAACACTGATGATGAAGATGTGAATCACGACAATACATGTATTGTAATTGTCCATATACATGAAGTATTCTATATGTGGTGAAATGATGTAGTGACCCAAAAACTAAGAATATAGAACATTTAAAATCTAATCTAAAAAACTATGTTTTCTTAAGTGCTAAGTGTTAGAATATGAGTGGTCCCTTATTTACTATCTGTAATTAATTATTGTATTTATTTTTTATCCTTCACATTCCTTTGTATTAATGTGCCAGATTATTATATATAGTTCATATCCCCATTTGTTTGGGATATAGAAAGTTCATCCTTTCATGGTATCATACGCTTAACCTCGATCCTCTTTCCCAATCTTCATCCTCTCTCCCTTCTTCATGGCTTCCTCCTCTTCTGATTCTACCCTCTCCATGAACACACTTCTTCACATGATCACCATTCGTTTGTCCTCCTCCAATTACCTATTGTGGAAGAATCAGATGACCCTATTATTCTCCTACCAGGGCCTCCTTCCTCACATTGATGGCTCTCTACCTGCCCCAGCCCCTGTGATTGTTAAAGAGGACAAATCCTCCCCTAATCCAGTCTATTATGCCTGGCTTAATGCTGATCAAAGGGCAATCATCATTCTCAACGCCTCTTTATCTGAGGAAGCTGCTGCCGAAATCATCGGCCTTTCTACAGCTCGTCAGATCTGGCTTGCCCTAGAGGCCTCCTACAGCAACTCCTCTATCGAACGGATGCATAATCTCCGTGACCAGCTGAGTAACTTAACTAAAGGTTCTTCCTCGGTGGCGGAATTCGGCAAAAAAATTCAAGGGTTTTTGCGACCAATTGGCGGCGATCCCCGTTGCTGAATCCGATAAACTGCACTGGTTCCTTCGTGGCCTGGGTCCTTCCTTTGAGGGCTTCTCCACCGCCGTTCGCTCTTCGAGACCAGCACCGGTGTTCCATGACCTACTGGCTCAGGCCGAGAGCCATGAAATGTTCTCGCATGCCCTTCATGGTCACTCGTCAGCCCCTGTTGCATTTTCTGCGGAACAGTCTCACAAACCGGCCACCAATTCCAACCGTAACTTTACTCGCGCCTCTAGTGGCAGAAACAGTGGTGGCCATGGTCGTGGCCAGCGCCCACCCCACTGCCAATTATGTCGCACAACTGGACATTATGCCAACCAATGTCCCAAGCTATCTCAATTTGCTACCAACCTAGCCTCTACCGAGACTGATCTTGCCAAGCTTTTCATGCTCAATGTCAAATGTCTTCATCTCCTGACTGGTTTGTTGACTCCGGGGCCACGGACCACATGACCCCTTCTCCAGACATGGTTAAATCAACTCCTCTTGATGGTAAGGCACATGTCACTTTCGGTAATGGGCAAAAGCTTCCTGTTTCTCACATTGGTAAAACTAAAGTCTTGCCCAACATCTTGTTAAATGACGTGTTGGTTATTTCCAACCTTCAGAAAAATTTGCTTTCTGTTAGTAAATTGACTACTGATAATCATTTGGATGTGTTGTTTTCCCAACCGTATTTTTATATCCAGGATCGCACGACGAGGGAAACTCTAGCTCAAGCAAGTTGTGAAAATGGCATGTATGTGTTGACCTCCGATCATCAAGCCTGTTTTGCTGCCTCATCCTTGAAGGCATCTTTTGAATTATGGCACTTACGTTTAGGCCACGTGTCGTTTGATACTATTTTACTTCTAAATAAAACTGGTTGTTTGTCCGTTACCTTAATTCTACCCAAACCTACTATCTGTTCTTCTTGTGAACTTGCTAAAGGACATAAATTACCATTTGATCTTAATGAAAAACGTGCCTCAAATCTATTAGAACTTGTTCATTGTGATTTATGGGGGCCGTCTCCGGTTACATCCGTTGATGGCTATCGGTTTTATGTACTTTTTGTGGATGATTTCTCCCTCTTCTGTTGGTTCTACCCATTGAAAACCAAATCGGAATTTCCACGAATTTTGGCCATTTTTATGAAGTATGTGCAAAATCAACTTTCAAGAAATATTAAAGTCTTTCAAAGTGACGGTGGAACGGAGTTCTTGAACTACCAGGTAAAACATCTATTTGAAGAGAATGGCACTTTTCACCAAGTTTCTTGCCCGTATACCCCTCAACAAAATGGACGGGTCGAACGTAAACACCGTCATGTCGTTGAAACTGGTCTGGCCATGCTTTTCACGGGTCATGTTCCTCCCATATATTGGGTGGAGGCATTCTCTACGGCCGTCTATATTATTAATCGCCTACCAACAAAAGTTTTAACTGCTAAATCACCTTTTGAGATGTTGTTTACCCTCAAACCAACCTATGAGAATTTCAGGGCATTTGCTTGTCGTATATACCCGCACCTAAGGAATTATGCCCTCACAAACTTGCCCCACGGAGCATTCCTTGTATTTTTTTGGGATATTCCTCCCAGCATAAAGGCTATCGGTGTCTCGACCCGACCACCTCGAGAATTTATGTGTCGCGACATGCCAAATTTGATGAAACTTGCTTTCCCTTCTCAGGTGATACTACAATCACTAACCCCAGCCTTCTACCCACCATCTCTTTCTTGGATAACTCTCCTCAACCTACCATCCCATCACCAAGCTTACCTAACAAAGTCCAAACTACCCCACCATCTAACACCTAACACCCCTACTGTTGTGCTTGTCCTTCTGATGAGCCTAGTGGGTTACACACTCCACCACCAACACCTCCATCAAGCCCCCTGCCTGCCCCACCATCCAGCCCATCGTCCAACCCCTCTCTTACACCTGATCCAAACTTTAAACAAACTTGTGAAAATTTATCATATAACAAAAAATGTTGGATCATAAGTTTCTAGCGAACACTACATATCTAAATGTCAAAAGTATAGATATGAACTGGATTTATAATTGTACAATAAGCCATAAGGATTCTAAAAGAATCTAAGTAAAATTTAACACCATGAGTTTAAACTGATCGATTAAATTCTTTTATGTCGTTGTCGTCGATTTGACACCCAAATTTACTTGTTGGTTTTTCTTCCTGTCCTTTGTTCTTGACCGGTGATAACACCTCCACCAACAACGCCTCTTTTGTTATCTCAACATATATCTTTAACATATATCTTATAAAAGCAGGATATTGTCTTGATGCATTTACCCATATAGTGGGTAACCCGCGTATTACGGCGGAGTAAACAATTTACAAGTGTATACTTGTTATATTTTACTTAATTTATCAATTATTTTGTTTTATGGTTTAAATCTCTTATACGGCTTATGATTATTATAATATGTTAGAGTTAACACATTGTTACAAAACTAATTAGCATTAACAAAAATAGTTGAATGACTCAGCTTTTAAGTAAACATTAGTGGTTGAACATGATTAAAGTTTAACGAATATTTTCAAAAAAATTCATATTCGACATAGTATAGGTTGAATTGCTTTGATATAACAATTAAAAGATTTGTTATGATATTAGATATTAAATATAGATATATTAATAAAAAACCATGTGGTACATTCCTTTAAAGAAGAATGAGAGTATAATAGGAATATTTTTTATAATATTAAAGATTAAAGCTTGTAATCCTTTATATGATATCTTAAAATTATTATAAAATTACAATCTTGTCTTAAAGATATGTTTTATAGATAGTAATAAATAATAGATGATATAGATATAGATTATTATTTTTATTATTATCATTATTATAAAAGTATTTAGTAATTATATAGTTAAGTATTCAAATAGAATAATACTTATTTATAAATTTATTATTATTATTTATTATTATTATTATATTATTATTATTATTATTATTATAAAAGTATTTAGTTAAGTATTCAAATAAGGTGATACTTATTTATAAATTTATATGTTAATTTAAAATATTATAAATTATATAATATTTAATGTAGTGAATTAAATAATCTTACAATATTAAATAATGTATTAATCAATGTATTAATTACAAGAAGTTTATTAGAAATGGGTAAAATAAGAATGATTGCATTGAATATTTGTACCTAATGCTTAAACAGTTGAATTGTCTTAATTTTTTTGTAAAATTACATTTATATCCTAAGGTTTTGCTTTATATAGTAGTATAGTGGACACCCGCTATTCGCCGCGGTTTGATTTTAAATGTATATGTGAACGTCGCAATGATAGTTTTTGGGATTATCATGATTTTAGTGAGTTCAATGATATAAGCGCTTAGATTCTCATGGATATCTACACATACTTTAGTGATTTGTTATTATATCGTCATAATACTATTATTGAACATATGATATTTAATAAGTCGTGGATATCAATTAAAACAAATAGGTTAAAAGTATTTGAATAAAAACTATCATAAAATATAAAACATTGTATCATTATTAATGATATGTTATTGTTAGATTGTTACAGGTATAATAACATGACAAAAACACAGTATTAAATTTTAGCATAATATTGTTGTAGTTGTTGTTAACATTTTAATAATAATAATAATTATATTATTATATTTTTAATTATTATATTTTTTTAGACATATCAAATATTATGTTATTTACTAACAAATTTAGTCAATAATACTAAAGTTATTTACTACCCAAAATATTCTTATAAAATATAATTATTAGTTATTACAAATATAAATTGTATACTTAATTATTTAAATAGCATTTAATAAATTTAAACATCATTTTCAAGTATTACAAATAATATAATATTTAATGTATTGAATTAAATAATATTATATTATTAAATAATGTATTAATACTAAGTATTAAATAGTATATTAATTAAAAGAGTTTATTAAATAAAGTAAAAATCCTTGTACTCTATGCTTAAAATATTATATTAAACGTCTTACGATTTAAATAAAATTACTATATTATTCTTTTAAAATGTATTATATAGTAGTAAAGATATATAAGATAAAATCTATATAATTTATATGATAAAATAAAAGCCTGGATGTTAATTACACCAACATTAAGACCATAGAAGCTGGATTAAATGGGTTGAATCAAATTCCACAAACAACAATAGAACCGGCGATACAAAAACGACACATACGAATGAATCACAATGAATCGATACACTGAGCCTAAGGATGAAGTAGGAAAATGTTGGAGAGGATGGAAGAGAATCAAAAGCATTTGGTCGGTTACCGGCCAAAGAAACAGAGGTGGTGAAATCGAGAGCTTATTTTCTCTTGCGTAAGGTACAAGTCGATTTAGGGCACATAATCTCGAATAACATACCATGGTTAGCCATATCGCCCAATCAAATCTGATGTGTTCAATTCTTGTTTGAAACGGAGATCACACATGAACCTAATAATCATCACCACCACTCCATCGCCGTCGCAGGTACTCTTAACTCTTTATTAGACTCGAAAATACCGATACCGTCACCGTCACCGTCACCGCTGTGACACTCCCAGAATCCCTAGCAACCGCCGTGTATTAGTTTAGTCACCATGAACTTGCTAGAAATGTGGCTGGAATCAAAAGAACAACAGGTAAGAACTTGGAAGACGATGTTGGTAGTGTTGGTTTGCGTGAGATGATAAAAACACAAAAAGAAACTCTACTTACCGACATAACTTTATATATATATATATATATATATATATATATATATATATATATATATAAAATATAAAAAAATATAAACGTAAATGAACGTAAGCTCACTTTCAAATTGTTATCATAGATTTTTATTTGAAAATAAAAATAAAAGTAAATTGTTATATTCATCCTTGTGGTTTAATTAAAATAATTATTTTTACTCTAGTTTGAATTAAGTAACGGTTTCCATTCACTTTATTAACATCATCCATGGATTTCGTTAAAAATCCCTCGTGTGCCTATCATGAGCATTTTAATCAATTTAAATTGGAAAAAAAATAACTTTTTGGTTCTCACTTCCTAGACTCGGCACATACAATCAATTGACTTCACAATTTGCAATCATCCGTCGATTGACTTCGCAAGCTGTGACTCCTCTATCGATCGACTTCACAAGTCGTGGCTACTCATCGCTCGACTTCACAGACCTATGACTCCTCTATCAATCCTTCAAAAAATCTGCCGTCGTGGTTGTTTTGCTGTGATAAGTTTCAAAACAAGATTATGAGTTGATTCGTACCATGTTTACGGTGAATTTGCATTACTTTTCTTCTAAATTCATGCTCACTGCCATGGTTGTTCCATGTCACACCCTCAAATTTCACATGTGGGGTTTTACCGCGAGGCGTGTGAACAAACAAGGATGTAAGTCATTACTCACTCAGAACGACACTATATGAAACATTTAAAACAAACCAGAGTTTAAAACTTTAAAACTGTGTGGAAGCGTTTTGTAAATAAGTCAAACCCAAAGCGTTGAAAGTGTAACAGTGGCAAAACACGCGCCAACCCATTGTTTATAAACATATAAATTGAAAACCAAATGTCAAGACATAATATGAAGCTTTAAAAATACATGCTGGACTTGTGATGTACTCCTACTGGCAACTGGAGTTAACGACCTAAGAATAACATAAAAGTGTCAACACGACGGTTGGTGAGTTCAAGACATAAGTTTATCATAACCCATAGCATCTCGTTCACCATCCCCGGGCACAAGGTTGCCAACTCGAGAGACCTGATGGTATTGGCCTCAATCTCAGAACCCTGCATCTTCAGTTGCCAGAATTCAACCTCCAACTTTTTGTAAGGCCCCGTTCCCGGGACGCTTACAGCTGGACCGTCATCGCATAAAATATTTAAAGCAAACATCACTCTTGCAGCGGAATTTAAAAACTTACTTTCATTAATAATTAAAACATGTTATCTCGTTACATAAATCGTTTACATATCAAAATACAATAACATGTCAAAATATGGATGCCAGTCTCAAAACGTTCCCAGTAGCGTATGCATCCATGCCTGCAACTCCTCAGCATCAACAAAATACCTGCCAACTATTATGCATACAAAAAGTCAGCGACGCTGAGTGAGTTCTAGTTTATAAATAAAATACTTTACTTTCGTTAAAACATAACCTTCGTAATCGTATGGGATCACACATCATACGTACACACTGATAATATTATTATTATCTTCATCAATGTTCAATTCGTACATTTCGTACTTTTATCATTATCTTTCACTTCAATCTGGATCCCGTTTCATGCAATACCCCCAACTCATGTCCGAAGACCAATACTGTGCCGGGGCCTGTAAACAAACCCCCGACTCATGTCCGAAGACCGACATAGTATCGGGGTACGCGACAAGGACCCCGTCTCTGTTTGCAACAACCCCGACTCATGTCCGAAGACGGGTACTGTGCCAGGGTCTGTAAACAAACTCCCGCGTCATGTCCGAAGACCGACACAGCACCGGGGCGAGCATCAAGACATCACTCGGGTCAATCTCTTGGATTAAACCCCTTATAAGCCTATTGTGACACACAGTCACTCACCTCAGCTTGGCATACAAGTCTTTTGTGACAACACAGTCACTTACCTCAACCCTGGCTAACGAGTCTTTTATGACAACACAGTCACTCACCTCAGTATTGCTTGCAAGACTTTAATTACATTCCACTTTTCATTATTATTGTCTTTCACTTCGTTACATAATACTTTACGATCATCAAACATCAAACCACGTAAAGCCATACATCATACATAACGTATAATAAAACATAATACATACGTTTTGAAAACCGTTTAACGAAGAAAGACAACACACCATACACACAACATAAACCACAACACAACATCATGCATAAGCCACCACATCCCAACGGGACCTATCTCAAGCATCACCTCTTAAAGCCCCTAAGAAAGCCCTAAGTCTAAAACGAGGCACAACATAACATTCTAGGCGCATCAGCAGAAAAATCTAAGTGTAAACAGCCTGGGCGCATGGGCACTATGCGGGCGCATGACCCACACTTAGCCATTTTCACACTTTCTGGGTGCATGGCCACTATTTGGGCGCATCAGGACCCTTAGACGCATGAGCAAACCTTAGGCTTATGGCCAACTTTTGGGCGCATGAAGGATACTGTTTGGGTGCATGACCCTGGGCGCATGAAGACAGTTGGGCGCATGGGAACATTCTGAACATCTAATCTGCCAAAAACATCCAAAAGGCATTCTAACACTACCCAAGCATAAATCTAGCATACTAAGGGCATCTAAACATCCTATCAACAATTCTAACCTCAAAACAAGCATCAAAACATAAAACCACAGAACACCATAGGAACCACAACAAGCATAAGCATGACCTATTGGACTTCCTCTGCTACTGCCTCCTTCATTGAGGCTCTCAGATTGTCACTCCCGTCCTCACCGTCCTGGTGACGAAGTGCTGGCTCATCAGGAGCCGTCTCAGCAGTCTTAGCTCTGCTCCTCGTGACACGCGGTCTAACACCACGTCCACCATGACCACCACCTCGCGAAGTCTCAGAAGACCTACCACCAGCCATCTAAACACTACAAGATTCAAACACCAAAACGGTCAATCAAGGTAATAGCTCGAGTTATGTCAAGTATAGTAAGTCCTTAATCACAGTGGCCAGTTGTGTTTAGCCACTTACTTTACTCTTCATTCCCCAAGCATTTCTTATCCTGACTACATCAGTATCTAAATCTACACCAAAGCACACAAGTCACATAACATGCGCATATAATACCGGTTAACATTAACTTACATAAAACCCTTTTACATAAAACTTTTACCTAAAAACTTTTACCTGCAAGCATGTAGCTACTAGGACTGGCATCCCATCCCTTTCGTCCCATTCTCAGTTTAATATTAGGTTCTTTTTGAAAATATTTACCCAATTCTCTTAAACTTTAGCTCTGATACCAACTTGTAAGGCCCCGTTCCCGGGACGCTTACAGCTGGACCGTCATCGCATACAATATTTAAAGCAAACATCACTCTTGCAGCGGAATTTAAAAACTTACTTTCATTAATAACTAAAACATGTTATCTCGTTACATAAATCGTTTACATATCAAAATACAATAACATGTCAAAATGTGGATGCCAGTCTTAAAACGTTTCCAGTAGCGTATGCATCCATGCCTACAACTCCTCAGCATCAACAAAATACCTGCCAACTATTATGCATACAAAAAGTCAGCGACGCTGAGTGAGTTCTAGTTTATAAATAAAATACTTTACTTTCGTTAAAACATAACCTTCGTAATCGTATGCGATCACACATCATACGTACACACTGATAATATTATTATTATCTTCATTATTGTTCAATTCATACATTTCGTACTTTTATCATTATCTTTCACTTCAATCTGGATCCCGTCTCATGCAATACCCCCGACTCATGTCCGAAGACCGACACTGTACCGGGGCCCGTAAACAAACCCCCGACTCATGTCCGAAGACCGACACAGTATCGGGGTACGCGACAAGGACCCCGTCTCTGTTTGCAACACCCCCGACACATGTCCGAAGACGGGTACTGTGCCGGGGTCTGTAAACAAACCCCCACGTCATGTCTGATGACCGACACAGCACCAGGGCGAGCATCAAGACATCACTCGGGTCAATCTCTTGGATTAAACCCCTTATGAGTCTGTTGTGACACACAGTCACTCACCTCAGCCTGGCATACAAGTCTTTTGTGACAACACAGTCACTCACCTCAACCTTGGCTAACGAGTCTTTTGTGACAACACAGTCACTCACCTCAGTATTGCTTGCAAGAGTTTTATTACGTTCCACTTTTCATTATTATTGTCTTTCACTTCGTTATAATACTTTACGATCATCAAACATCAAACCACGTAAAGCCATACATCATACATAACGTATAATAAAACATAATACATACGTTTTGAAAACCGTTTAACGAAGAAAGACAACACACCACACACACAACATAAACCACAACACAACATCATGCATAAGCCACCACATCCCAACGGGACCTATCTCAAACATCACTTCTTAAAGCCCCTAAGAAAGCCCTAAGTCTAAAACGAGGCATAACATAACATTCTAGGCTCATCAGCAGAAAATTCTAAGTGTAAACAGCCTGGGCGCATGGGCACTATGCGGGCGCATGACCCACACTTAGCCATTTTCACACTTTCTGGGCGCATGGCCACTATTTGGGCGCACCACCTTTGGGCGCATCAGGACCCTTAGGCGCATGAGCAACACTTAGGCTCATGGCCAACTTTTGGGTGCAAGGATACTGTTTGGGCGCATGTCCCCTGTTGGGGCGCATGACCCTGGGCGCATGAAGACAGTTGGGCGCATGGGAACATTCTGAACATCTAATCTGCCAAAAACATCCAAAAGTCATTCTAACACTACCCAAGCACAAATCTAGCATACTAAGGGAATCTAAACATCCTAACAACAATTCTAAGCACAAAACAAGCATCAAAACATAAAACCACAGAACACCATAGGAACCACAACAAGCATAAGCATACGGTTATCTTTGAAAAACCTTTTCCCGGTATGTATAATAGCCCAAACACTTTAAAATCTGTAAAAGAGGGGTCTAGAAACTCACCTGAAGCAGATCTTCAAACCAGGTACTTCCACCTGCGATTTTAGCTTCAAATTCCCGAGAACAACTTCTAAAACATCAAGAACTTCGGTTTAGGACTTAAAACCCAACTGAAACCGAACTCGTGTTCAAGAGAACTCACCTTAGCAGCTTCTTCTTCCTCTTTCTCCAAAAACCCGAAATTTCCTTCTTCTTCTTCTTTTTCTTCTTCTGGCCGAGAGCAGGAAAGCAGATCCCTGCTTTATGGGCGGCCATACCCTTTTTATTGTTAAAATAATGAAGTTTGTGCACTTTTACACTTTGCACCCCTCATCTTGTGCCCATTTACTTTTCTTTCAATTTACCTTCCTTTTCTCGTCTTTTAAATAAAAATTCGGGGTGTTACAAGTCCACCCCCTTATATAGGTTTCGTCCCCGAAACCTGTCGCTTCTCAAATAGTCACGGGTAACGCTGTCTCACCTCTTCCTTGTTCTTACACTTAGGCTTGATCCCCTTCTGGGCTCCACTGTACTCGCACAGGTGGAACCATCCTTCGACTTATCCCATCTTTCCCTTCTATCAAAAATGACCCTCAATTGTTCCACATAGTTGAATCCTTCATCCATCTCGGTATTCTCCAGTAACACGGTCACAGCGAGACACATGAAATGTCGGATAACTTCACTTAACACGTCGAGTAGCTCCAGTTGACATGCCACTTCTCTTACCTGAGCATCAATTCAGATTGGTCCTTTATTTCTCAGTATTAACTTTACTCGCCTTCTAATTTGGATAATCTCTTTTCCCAAAACGAGGCCTTCATCATTATTTCTCCGTCGTAGATCGGCACCGAACTCTTGTCGGGCGTGATTGCCCATAGCCTGACCCAGCATCTGGACCTGGGCATTACACCATGAAAGAGCTGCGCCCTCAAATGTTCCCGTAGCATATTTCACCTGGTCGACTGGCAGGCAGTTGTATTTAGCAAAGACTGATTCAGCCTTCTCAAACCACCATACCAACCCTATTGCCCCTTCAGCTCCACTGCAAAAAGGCTTTGTAGGTACAGGGTAGGGGTCCTGTGCCAACAAACCAAACATTTAGTTCAACGGCCTAAACAAACAACTAGAGTATTTGTCAAGCCACTCATATCTTTTACCTACTGGCTATGCGGCTTGTATAGCAGCCACTGCCGCCTGCACATGCTCGTTTACCAAGGCATCCAATTTTGCGGGCGTCATGTTGACTGCTCTGCACCACGTCCGCGTCCGGCGCCTCATCTTCAGCCACGTCCTCTTCCACAACCTTCCATTTTTACTTTACATTCACAAACACAATAATGAGCAACATCTAATATATTTATCTCATTGAAGCATAGTAAATAGTAAGAAAATAATGAAGTTCATCAACCACAACATTTATAACCAAAGTAATAACCAAAGATAAATAAATTGTAAGTAATTAACAAAATATTCAATCGATGTTAAAAATTTTAGTTTTTCAGTTGGGTGGGAAACAACCCTTCCCACATACTTGTTTTATTAAAAAAACGCTATACAGTCCAAGTCAGATGAATGTGAAGATCAATCTAATACATCAAATCCATCACTATCTTCCTCCGTCTCTATAGGTTCTTCCTCTTTCGGGGTTTCCTCTGGATCTTACTCAGGTTCCTCTTCAGGTTCTTCCTCGGGTTCTGTGGCAATATGCATCGTGCCGAACTGGGCTTCCAGGTCACCAGGTCACCAGGTCTTACCCCATAGTCATGGATAGTGTCATCCCTAGCATCCGAGTGGTGGATCGCCTGAGCCATACTATCAGTTAAGGAGCATTAATGGTCATAGCACTTCGATTGCAGCTCCTTCACTTCTGCCACCATCATCTTAGTCTCACGTAGCTCACGTCGTATAGCGTCGACCACCTCATTTAGCTCATTAGTGCGCCATTTCTCTATGTCTAGAGCAGCAACTAAAGCCGCAACACCTACTCACTAGAACGTGGTATCGAAGGAAGAGTAGGTGCAGGTAACTCAAAAGTAGACCTAGTCCTCGGTCTAATAGACGGGAGTTCAGGAACACGCTCCCTATAAAGCATACGGTTTACATAGGTAGGATAGGAACTCTAATCCCGCAGAGCATCGCGTTCAGGTAGTGCAAATGGTTGATCCTAGTCTATCTCCTCTGGAGGATAAAGAAGTCAGGGCCAATCAGGTCCTCTATCGGATACAGGAGGAGGTAGAGGAGAATCAGAACATGCATGCCTCTTACCTAAAGCCCGTGAAGAAGATGCCATGCTGTAGTGTACGTGATGTGCATGCCAATGAGTATACAGTAAGGGATAAGTAACGAGTAACTAACAAACTGTGCGGTTATAAACTAGTGGGTATGCAACCTAGTTCCCTATGACCAATGACTTTGATACCAATCTGTCACACCTTCAATTCCCACGTGCGGGGTTCTACCGCGAGGCGTATGAACAAACCAGGATCTAAGTCATTAGTCACTCAGAACGACACTATATGAAACATTTAAAACAAACCAAAGTTTAAAACTTTAAAACTATGCGGAAGCGTTATGTAAATAAGTCAAACCCAAAGCGTTGAAAGTGTAACAGTGGCAAAACACGCGCCAACCCATTGTTTATAAACATATAAACTGAAAACCAAATGTCAAGACATAATATGAAGCTTTAAAAATGCATGCTGGACTTGTGATGTACTCCTACCGGCAACTGGAGTTAACGACTTGAGAATAGCATACTAAAGTGTCAACACGACGGTTGGTGAGTTTAAGAGATAAGTTTATCATAACCCATAGCAGTTGTAAAACATATATAAGTGTATTGAAATAGATAGCTAGTCTATATTCATTAGTAATAAGCATAGTGATTTCATGATCGAAACTGACTGTGTTCGTTTGTTTGCCTCCCACCACGACATACCAGTTCGTGAAAAATGTTTGTTGTTTATGACAATATTGCACCCGCCTGACCTCCAGTCTTACGGGTGGGGCTTGTCAGTCCCAGTAGTACTACCCAAGATTTCTCGCTTGTTTCCTTAATTAATGATCCGAAAGTGTGAGGTCTTTCAGTGGTATATCACACTATGTTATACTATACACAACTTATATAATAAAGCGTTTGTAAAATAGTATGATATCTCCCCCAAAAGTGGATGTATAAATAGTAGGGCATGAACTCACCTGGTGCTTTAATAACAGAATAATGCAAGCTACAAAGGAACGAAAAGACAACCGGTCAAAGGTTACCTAGAACAAGTGAGTTTGTAAGTACACAAGACCAGAAAGACTTAACAGATCTTAGGTGCTCTATAAATAGGTTGACCCAAGTGATATGGAACACAATAACACAATTGACCTAGTTGACCCGTTGATGACATGTTAAGTTGAGCTGTTGTTTAACCAAGTGTGGTATCATCATTAAACGTCACGATTTCATAGATTACCATACAAGCTATTCCTATAATCCACATTGTAAATCTTAAGTCTCATCAATATCGTCATGCTAACTTAAGTTTTCATACAACACATGCAAATCTCAACCAATCATCATACTCAACCTGAATACAATTAAATTCTAACTACCATTTATATATTTTGGGTTTAGTCATGCACAACATGCCATGTGAAGCCACTCACAGCTACACACCCTAAACCCTGCCAATCCTACTAAGTAGGGGCCTCAGATTCGCACGCGTGTATGATGCTCATCATCATAATCCCACATGTAATTCATACAACCAAGTCATCAACATTATAATAATCAACAAATCACAATTCATCATGACAAATAACTTGTACATAATATCATACTTGTACACTTGCACATTTTCCAAGAAAACCTAGATTTTTTCAAATAGTTCATCAACCATCCAATTACCCCAATCAACACATTTCAACACATTAGACATCATCAATAAACACTCTAACATGATCCTAGCATCATATACATGCCAAATTCACAAGATCACATGTTTCATATAAATAAAGTTTTCCTTTCGGGAAAGTAATATCCAAAATCTATATTTTCATCAATTTCAATCCTAAATTCATCAATAACATCCCTACTTAGTTCATAGAAATTATAATAAACCATTAAACATCCACAAATCATCATAACATGAATTCTTATAACCAAAAGTTTCTAATTTGGACAATATATGAACTAGATGACAATACCAAGAAATTCTTGCATAAACCACATAGATTAACATCAATACCACAACACTAACATTATAGAATCACCAAACAATCAAAGAATTCGATTTTTCTTATCTATTCCAAACTAGGGTTCTTCAAGTAACAAAAACCATAAAACTAATCAAAATCTAACCTTTTAATCTTGTGGAAATCAAGGTTTTCACTTGCTAGTCACTTGTAATGCTTGAATCACACTAGAATTCGATGATTACTTGAGTTGGAAGATCAAAATCGTGAAGTATGTGTGTGTGTAGGTTCACGGCCGCGCAAGAGGGAATGGGGGGAGATTAGGGTTTTTTTTAATTTAAGTTAATTACAATTTTACTAATTAAACCCTCATGTTTGTATTTTATAAAGACTAAGCTTTTAATCCCTTTTAGTTAATTTCTAACCACATAACACATGAATTATTAACAACTAGTAAGAATTATATATATTAGCTAGAAAACACTACACATGGATTACATAGTACACGTTGTCACGTTATAAAGTAAAATTCTCAAATAATACTTACAATTCATAAATCATATAATTATGTGTTAGTGATCAACATTACTAATTAAGTTATTACTTGCTATCCAAAGTTAATTATTATTAAGTCACCAACGCCCAACGACAACTAGTGTGTGCTCACGACACGTGTATGCAAGACTTAACGAGACTAACGAAGTTTGGTAACGGAAAATCACCAGATGTCACATTATCCCCATGTTGAAAGAATTTTCGTCTCGAAAATTGCGTTACATGGTTGTGTTACATCACTAGTTTACTGCATTGGCACAATGAAATCGAGTAAGTTGTCACATCATCCCCATGTTAAAAGAAAATTTGTGCCGAAATTTAGTAATTACCTTCGCCGGTTGTCGTCGTTGTTTCAAACAAATGAGGATACTTGAGCTTCATCTGGTCTTCACATTCCCACATGAGCTCCAGTCCACGTCTTAAGTTTCAACCCATTACGACATAATTCTAATAAAATGTTAACATTATCTTTAAAACATCAAATAGTCTTTTATAAAAAAGTTCTTCTTAATAATCTTCTTAATTAGGGATGCCAGCCTTCAAATGCCAAGTAGCTTCTATGTCACACCCTCAAAATCAACGCGCGGGGTTTTACCGCGAGGCGAGTGAACAAACCCGAATTCCAGTCATTAGTTACTCAGAATGACACTATATGAAACTTTTAAAACAAATCAGAGTTTGAAACTTTATAACATTTGCGGGAGCGTTTTGTAAATATTTCAAACATAGAGTACTAAATGTAAACTACGCAAAACACGCGCCCAAACCAAAGTATGAAAGTATGCAATAAGACAAAAACAGATGAATATTTGTTCAAAGTATGCATGACTCGTGCGTACTCCTACGGCAGCTGCTAGTAACGACTTGAGAAAAGCATACTAAAGTGTCAACAAGATGGTTGGTGAGTTCAAGAGTTTGTAATCAACATAAACAGTTACGTTAGTAAAGTATAAACAAGCGCATTGAAATAGATATATAGTCTAATTTCATTAGTAACAAACAATAGGGATTTCATGATCGTAGCTGACTATGTTTGTCAGTTTGCCTCCCGCCACAACATACCAAGTCGTGACGCTGTTAGTCATTTAGGACAATATTACACCCTCTTGACCTCCAGTAGTACGGGTGGGGCTTGTCAGACCCAGTAGTACTACCCAAGATTTCCCGCTAGATTCCTTAATTAACAATCCGAAAGTGTGAGGGATTTCAATGGTATAACACACTATGTCTTACTAAACACATGTTGTAATAATAAAGCGTTTTAAATAAAGTATGTTTTCTCCCCCAAAAAGATAGTAAATAAAAGTGGGGCATTGAACTCACCTGGTATGCAAACAAAGGATAACAAAAGCTAACAATGAGTGGAAAGACAACCCTTCAAAGGTTACCTAGAACACGCAAGCACATAAGTACGTGTACACATAAAGCTTAACAACCCTAAGTGCTTAATAAACATGTTGACCCAAGGTTTTGAAAAACAAGACTCATTTGACCTAGTTGACCCGTTTGACCCGTTGGTGATATGTTAATTGAAATATTGTTTGATCAAGTATAGCAATTCATCATACATGGTTATCATACAAGTTATTCACGTATGTCACATCGTCAATCTTAAGTTCTATCAAGATTATCATACCCACATATATTATCATACAATGCATACGAATATCAAACAATCAACATGCTCAACACAATCATAATTACATCATAACTAATAATTCATACATGGAGTCTAGTCATGCACTACATGCCATGTGAAGCCACTCACGACTTCACACACTAAACCCTGCCAATCCTACGAAGTAGGGGCCTCAGATCTGCACGCGTGTATGACAATCATTATCACATACTCAAATGTAATTCATACAAGCCAGTAGCCAACTTAATAATATTCAATTACTATAATGCATCACAACTCATAAGCTTGTACATTCTACCATACTTGCACATTTTTCAAGAACACCTATATTTTCCCATAGATTCATTAACTAACCATATGATCCGATTATCATAGTTTAATACATTAGACATCATCCATGATTACTCTAACATGCTTCTAACATCCTAATCATGATCAAATCACCAAATCACATGTTTCATATAAATAAAATTTCCCCTTTGGAAAAGTAACATCCAAAATCTATGTATTCATTAACTTCAATCCCAAATTCATCAATAACATCCCAAATCTAGTTCATTGCAATCATAATAACTCATCTAACATACACTAATCATCAACACGTGAATTCCCATGAAGAAAGTTTCTACTTTAGGCAATGTATGAACTATATGATCAAACCATGAAATTCTTGCATAATCATCATAACCCAACATTCATACAACATAACTAACAACATATCATCATAAAACAATCATCAATTTTGACTTTTCCTCATTAATTTCAAACTAGAGTTCATCAAGTATTAAAAACCATAAAAACTTGATAAATACTTACCTTTAGGTGTGTTTAAATGACGATTAACACTTGTAAACAACTTGTAACACTTGAATCTCAATCAAAATCGATGGTTGCTTGGTGTTCTTCACAAAATCGCAATGTGTGTGGGAGGGGATTAGGGTTTTAATTTTGTTGATTTTAAGTTTAATGGTAATTACACAATAACCCTCCTTGATTATATTTTATAAAAACTTAATCTTTTTACCACTTTTAAATAATTTTAACAAGATAAATAATGAATCATTATCATCTCATAACAATCATACATTCTAACTAGAAAACGCTTCACATAAATCACATATCACATGCCATCACGTTGTAAAGCAAAATTCTCAAATAATACTTACAATTCATGATTATATAATCAAGTGTTAATAATCAACCTTACTAATTAAGTTAATACTTGTTATCCAAAGTTAATTATTATTAAGTCACCAATGTTCAACGACAACTAGTGTGTGCTCACAACACGTGTATGCAAGACCTGACGAAACTAACGGAGTTTGGTAACAGAAAATTACCGGATGTCACATTATCCCCATGTTGAAAGAATTTTTGTCCCGAAAATTGCGTTACATGGTTGTGTTACATCACTGGTCTACTGCATCGGCACAAGGAAATCGGATGAGTTTCGGATGAGTTGTCACATCATCACCATGTGAAAGAAATTTCGTCCCCGGAATTTAATCATTACCTTCGCCGGTTGTCGTCGTTGTTTCGAACAAATGAGGATACTTGAGCTTCATCTGATCCTCACGTTCCCACGTGAACTTCGGTCCATGTTTTGAGTTCCAGCAAACCTTGACAATAGGGATCTTGCTCTGCTTCAAGGTTTGACCCCTCGGTCCATCACCTCAACTGGTTTTTTAATGAGTCATAATTGTTCGTCCACGTGTACTTCCTCGAGCGGTACAATCAAGGTCTCGTCAGATTAGCACTTCTTCAAATTTGAGATGTGAAAAAGATCATGAATCCCACTCAACGAGTCAAGTAGCCTTAATCGGTACGCCACCGGGCCGATTCTTTCCAAAATCTCAAACGGTCCAACATATCGCGGATTAAGCTTACCTCTTTTTCCAAATCGGATCACACCTTTCTATGGTGAGACCTTCAACAAAACTTTGTCTCCTATCTAAAACTCTAAAGGTTTCCTTCGCTTATCAGCGTAGCTCTTTTGTCGGTCTCGTGCTGCAGCCATACGATTTTGCATCTGTACAATCTTCTCGGTAGTTTCATGCACCAATTTAGGGCCAGTCAATTGACTATCACCAACTTCTGCCTAACAAACTAGTGATCTACACTTTTGTCCATACAACGCCTTAAATGGTGCTGCTTTAATACTGGTACGATAGCTATTATTGTAAGAAAATTCCACCAGAGGTAGATGGACTTCCTAATTGTTCCCAAAATCTATCACACAAGCTCACAACATGTCCTCTAAAGTTTGAATTGTGCACTCGCTCTATTCGTCGGTCTGAGGATGGTAAGCAGTACTCATGTCTAAGCGTGTACCCAAAGATTTTTGCAATGATTGCCAGAAATGGGAGGTAAAACAGGCCACCCAAATAAAGAGAAAGTGAAGTGTGATAAATATAGAAGAGTGATATTAGAAATGAAATCAGTAAATAGGAAAAAAGCAGAGTGACGGAGGAGGATGATGTTCTTTGATCGGTGTTGATAGTGGTAATGATGACGGTGCTAGGTGCGACAATCATAAACACAACTGCTCAAACTATGTGGTGGTGGTTATGAAGGCATATGTGCAATGCCTAAAGTCATCATCAAAGGTGTTGTTTAAACAAGCCCCTTTACAAGGAACCTCCGCTTGAGACCCCTACAAAGGCAAAACAAATCGTTGGCAGCGGCGAAGGCACAAGGTGGTTTTTTATCCCTTTTTCGCAACATTTCTCACTACCTATGTTGCGTCCAAAGCAAGCATAGCATCCACAAGAATGATCCCCACCGACGATTGAGTGAAAAGGACGAACGTGGATGCTAATGTGAAATCTGGAGCACAATGAGAGCCGTTGCGTTAAATATAAGGACGAAGAGATATAGAAACCAATTTCAATATAACGAGATAGTCGATGGTTTGGTTAAAAGCCTCTCTCTCTTTTTAAGTGAATAAAACCGTAAAACCCACATAAGTGGTTTTACATTTTAAAATCATTTGCCATATATGATGGTTTTAGTTTTACAGCATGTAAATTTTAATTGGTTTCTTTTAGTTTTTTTTTTAAAATAGAATTTCAAAACTGAATAAAACTTATAAATATTTTATAATTATAATAGTGGAAATGCACGCGCATTGCTATAGTACGACTATTGTGTGATTTTTTAGGAATTAGATTTTAGTTAGTATAGGCTCGGTGTCTTATGACATACATTAACAAATCAAAATATAATTATTGGAAAAATTGAATGAAAGAAAACAATTACATATATTATAAATTTTTTTAAGACAACTATATTATCCCAACAAGATTAGTGAAAGCATAGGTGGTATTTGTAGTCGGAAAACACTTATTACCTTTATTTTAGGAGGGTTCGTTTTATGAATATAGGTTAGAGTTTTATGATCATCGGAGGCAGCTTTTAGTGATGATTTGCATAGACCAGAGAAAGTTAATAGAGAAATTGTCACCACAGATTATTATCTTGATTGTTATTGAGCTGTTAACAACCGGCAGGGAAAAGGGGAAGATGGATTAGTGCTCAGTCGCAACGAATGAACGACATTAAACAGAAAATGATGGTTTTGTTTGGCCACGTGCATATGCTTTAGCATTTGTATTATAAGCATCATATGTTATACTTTATTGTAAGGGCATAAATGAAATAAAATGATTATTTTTTTAAAATTTAAGCATGACTTTTTATATGAGTGTCTTAATCCATATGTAAAATTATCATTCTATCATTCTTTCACTTTTATTATAAAAGATATATATAAATATTATAATTATTAAACTCACAATACGCCCCTAGACAAATATTAGTATTATAGTTATTATTAACATGAAGATATATATATATAAGTTATATAATTAAATATTTAAATAAAATAATACTTAATTTAAATAATATTTAGTTATAAAAATATAATTAGTAAATATCAATTTAAAACTCAATTTATAGTATCATAAATAAAATAAAATTTATTAAAACGAATTAAATAATATCATATTACTAAATAATGTATTAATAATGTTTATTAAATATATGAAAGAGACAAGGGCGCAAATGTCAAGTTATAGAAAATTTAATAAATAAATTTATCATATTGCCCCTAAAATATCTTGAAATCTTAATTAATTATCTACTCTACCCCTCTTAAATACCTTACACTCTTTTGTATATGTTGCTTTAAAATTTGTATGTTTAGCAAAATTACATCTCTATCCAAAGAGATGTATTATATAGCAATAAAATAATACTTAATTTAAATAGTATTTAGTTATAAAAATATGATTAGTAACTATAAATTTAAATATCAATTTATATTATTTTAAATAAAATAAAAATTAATAAAGTGAATTAAATAATATCATATTATTAAATAATGTATTATTAATGTGTATTAAATATTACAATAATTAGAAGACGTTAATTAAATGGGGGTAAAAGTGAAATAATTACACAAATCACTTGTACTCTATAATTTAAATGTTGTATAGGTGTCTTACACTTTGAACAAAATTATCATCTTATCCTTTTAATATGTATTATATAGTAGTTTTAATATGTATTATATAGTAGTATAGATATAGATTATATTTAATGCCATTTGGTTCTTAAACTTGATCGGAACAATATATTGAGGGATTAGTTTAGTTGTACTAGTAAGTTCAACTTTGTTATCCAATTCTATTCTAAAGCCATTAATAATTAATTTTTATAATTGCTTTCTATACTATTTTTCATCGTGTATGCAATTCACATGGTTTTATTTAATTATTCATCAAAATATAGAAGAATTATAACAATTTAAAAAGAAGCAGAGTATTATAATTGAATAATAATGTTCTGGAATTAAAATTATTTTTTGATTACACCAAAATAAATTTTACATGTTTTTTCTTAGTTTTAGATTTTAAACAAGTACAAGTATGGTTAATTGGTAACACATAATTTTTAGATTAATAAAGAACTATAAAAATTTAGAAGCGGGTAGAATATTATATACCGATTAATAATGTTCGGGAAATAAATTTATTTTTTGATTTTACAAAAATAAAATTTTCATATTTTTCTTAATTTTAGAATTTAAACAAGTATGATTACACATAATTTTTTTAGATTAATAATATTTATATATACTCTAACAATAACAATTTGAATGTTCGGTAAAAACCAGTGATTGGTTGGTACCGACACGTAACAGTCATTGCTTGGCTTATGTTGACCAAGTGGTAGTGCACACACTTCCTTCCTCTTACATCCAGGTTCTATTCCTTGCAACCCTCGTTATGTTAACGTTCCTTTACCGGGTTTTTCTATTTTCTTTATTAATTTTTTTAATGTTATTGCAGGATCGGTTTTGACTCTAAACACAGAACTCACTAAGTCTCACTTGATCGATAAAACACAGAATCTCAAACTAAAGTTGATAATAATATACGAAGTTAATGAACAAGAGTATGGATTTCAAGATACTTGTATATATTACTTTTCAACTCAGTATTACATGACTCTTAAGCTCATGCTACTTAAGTTACAATGAGAAACTATATATACTACTATCTACAGCCGGTTATACTTGGAAAACCAGCTGGAATCTACAACTAGACAAATACTACATTGCTAGAAGTAAAATATCTAAGATAAAATAATATCCTAGATAAGGTAGTCATGACAGGTCCATGACTTACCTTTTGTCACCAACTAAGGATGGCATCTGTACTAAGTTGAAAAGGTGAACAGTGGATTAAAGTATGGTCAACTACATGGGTTAGGAAAAGCACTATCAGAGTCTGTCAGATAGACCATACTTTTGTCCACTGGATCATAGTTGATTCTTCCAAAGCTAAATGGCTTCGGAAGAATAAGTTCTTCCGAGGCCATTTATACTTCGGAAGAAACAACTTCTCTCGAATCTTCTACAGGTCTTTATGACTTTATTCTTCAGAAGACTTTGTCTTGGATCTTCTAAGTGTGAATACTTTGGAAGGAGAACTTCTTTGTCTTCGGAAGACTTTGTTCTATCCTTCGGAAGTTCTTCATAAACTTCGGAAGGAAAACTACTTAGTCTCAGAAGACTTAGTTTTCCTCCGGAAGCTCTTCATACATAATACTTTGGAAGATCTTTGACATAACTACGGAAGAGTAGTTTTGTCTTCGGCAAACTTCTTCAACTTGTACAAAAAGTTGTTCTAAGTGTTGTTTTGGTTGCACCAGCCTCATATGATCCAACAAACTCCCCCTAGGCTGATGCTACCAAAACTTCACTTCCTCCTGCTCTTCAAAGCTTTCAACACCAAGGAAAGCAGATATTTATCTGGCTCTTTGTTTTTCCCTGATGTGGTGGTGAGGAGTTTGTACAGGTCATTCGTAGATAATAAATCCAGTCGATTGCTCTGAATGACATGTACTTTTTGCTGTATCCCTCTGAAGAGTGTTAGTTGATGGGAAAGGTAGTATTCCCATCTAACTATAGGATCTGAAGTGGAGCCCTCAACCATCTGTAGAAAGGTCTTCCCTTTTATAGTTGTGCCTTCTTCAGCATCCTGTGCTCTCTTTTTCTACTCTTCTTCAATCTTGTCCTTCTTTGTGAGCTCGGCTAGATGAAGGCTGCTTAAATGATTTCTGATGTGAGTAGCTATCTTAGAGTTGGAGGGATTGGAGAATGGCTTCTTTGCTAACTCAGCAATGTTAAATCTGCTGGAATGTAGCAGAGATGAAGTGTCAGCCCTGGTAACTTCACCATTCTCCCTTTCCACAGCAAAGCTGTGGGAATCTTCATCGAACCTCCACTGGACAATTTGCTTTCTAGGATTGAGGGGTTTTGTTGGCAGTTTGTCCCCTTTCCTAGTGTCCAGCAGAGTCAACAACATTCTTTTTAACTTTTTCTCTATTTCATTGAGAGTATCTGAATTTGTTGCAAGAAGTTGAAGAGCTTGGTCCAGTATTCCTCTAGGAAGATCAAGGAATGCATCTTTTGTGAGGGAACTGGAAGAGCCATCAATGAAAGTCAACTGGATGGACTCTTCCTCACAAGAGATGTCGCTTAGTGTTGTGCAATTTATGAGCTTCTTCTTTATCTAATTGAATTCTTCCAAGGTTAGGGGTTTTGATGGATCAGAGGGTGGTTTGTTTTCGAGTGGGTTCTTGGTTGTGTTTTGGGTCGTAGGATAGGTGGTGGTGGTGGTTGGTGGGAAGCAGTGGGTGATGGTATAGGTAAGGTTGATGGAGAAGGTTCAGGGGTGAAAGGTTCTGTTTTGATGGGGAATGGAGAAGGTGTAGGTTGTGTTTTGGGTAGTGGTTTGGGTATTGGTTTGGGTGCAATCCTCTGAACACTAGGAGTTTTTGCAACCTCCTGCCTTCTTCCTAAGCGAATGTCAGCTTTGATGTCGCTGACATGTCGTTGTAGGGTCTTGATTGACATGGGGCCTACTTGCCTGCCGGAGAAGCCGTGAGCTTGGAGATAGGATTTCATCCAAACCTTGTCTCCCTCCTTTTTGGCAGTCGCAAGTTCTCCCTTTACCTTTTTCTTTCTCTTCTCTTTCAGCTTCTCCCTAGCAGCCTTCTTCCTTTCCTTGTTGATTAGATCTTGCTCTTTGTGAAAAAGAAACAAGATCATGTCATTTTTGTGAGGTGCCAGCTCCTTTTGAGAATAGCCTTTGTTGCTGAGAAAGGCTATTCTCTCCATCCTCTCCCTTTCTATGGCTTCTTCCTTCTTCTTCCTTCTTTCCTTCTCTTTGGCCAACCTTGTTGCTTCTTCTTTTTCTTTGTTTAGCAAGGTTGCCTTTTCTAGTTTCACAAGTTCATCAGTTGGGAGTAGAAGAGTTTCTTCATTGGCTACTCCCAGGCTGATGATCCTATCAATGATTTCCACCCTCAATTTATTATTGAGACTTGCTTGGGCGGCTGTTGCTGCTTTGCTACTTGCAGCCAACAACTTTCCAGTGTCAAGTCTGCCCTTCTTCTTTAGCTTCTCCAATCTTTCCTCTTCTAGTAGCTCCCCAGCAGTGAGCTTTCTCTTTCCCTTAGGATCAGAGGAAGATTCAGCCTTTGGGAACTCAGGTTCAGAAGATTCAGGTTGGAGTGAGGGTGTTTGAAGTAGTGGTTCTTGTAAGAGAGGGGTTGTAAGGAAGTCCCCACTGTTAATCTCAAAGGCTAGTTCAAGGATTGACTCTGTGATGAACAGATCACTGGACAATAAAGACAGTCCAATTATTCCTTCTGCAGCTTGGATTTCTGCCTCAGAAGTAATTGGAACTACATCACCTATCCCATCCAAATCAGTTGCTGGGCCATAAGTCAGTACATCCCCTTCGAAGTTAATCTTGGGTTCAGTAGAGATCTTAGGTTGACCAACTTCCTCTTTAGAGGTAGGTGGTGCATTCAGCCTTTGAAGCTCTTCAGCTTCAAAGTAGGCGACAGCTAGATCAGGAGAGGGCTGTTCAATGGAGGAGCTCAATAGAATTTTGGTTAGAAACCTATTGAGATCTATGAGCATCCTTTGGTCCACTTAAAAGGTAATGGGAGCTGGTTGAGGGAAGACTGTTGTAGGGTGATGCTGTTAGGGGTAAAAGATATATAAGGCATCAGGAGAAGTTGTTGCTATGGGGTAAGTGGGTTCCACATGATGTTGTTTCTGTACATTCTCCCCCTTTTTGGTAGCATCATCTTGAGAAGTAGATGAGCTGGAGGAAGAACTTAAAGAAACTTGGATAGGTACGTGCCTGATAGACTTCTCAATCTGTGTCTCAGCTAGTTTAGCCTTGAGATATTCAATCTCAAGTTGTTAAGTGGCAGACCTGTCCTCTAAAGTCTTAACCTTTGATTCAAGGTTTGAGACCCTAGAAATCAGGTCTTTGATAATGAGTTGCCGTTTACTCTCATCTTCTTTTGAAGAATCATATGGAGATGAGATAACATGCCTGGCATGTTCATCATCACCACCAGTTATGGTTTCTCGGCGCCCTGGATACCATTCCCTACTGATATCCTTTTCAGAAACATCAATTGGCAAGGTTGTCGTAGACTTAGTCTCACTGATGTCATCACTTTCCTGAGAGGCCAGTGAGACACTCTCAGTAGTGGCGGCTGAGTCTACATGAGTCACCTCCATACCAGTTGGACTCATCTCAGTTTGGCTGAACTGATGTTGGCTAGATATCAGAGGTTCCCTGGGGCTCATTTGATCTTGAGAGAGGTATTGTAGATTAACATCATAGCCCTGACAGAACATGATATCCTTATCAGGTTGGATTAAAAGGTCAGTGAAAGATAGAGAGGTTAATTCTAATGACTTGGGACCTTGGTCAGCACCTAATGGCTCTTCTGCAATAGCAGATGTGCCAATGATGTGGCTGTCCCGTTTTTGGTTGCTCAGGGGAGTGTTAGGACTCACCCTGAGGGATAATGGCTTGGGTTTTGGGCTCATTAGTTTGAGACTGAGGAGACTCAACACTGATATTGAGGTCGATGGTAGAGAAAGGTGTGACCTCTGGCTGAGTGGGAGCCCTGAGTTCCACTCGAGCCTTTTTGGTATGAACAGTGGGGACCTGATCAATCAGAGTAGATTGATTAGGGGTTCGCTTGAGGCGTCTGGTTTATGTAACTTTTATTGGGTGGGAAGAAGTAGTTGGCATTTGAGTGGGGAGGTCTGGCGTGGGTTCATCGCCTGCTGGGCTTGCAGGGATGTCACTAGGAGCCGTTGGCTCAAGCATACCTGGGAGAAGATTAGTGAATCTCCCCGTGAAATTGGTGGACACCTTCTTCAAGGTCTTGAAGATGCGCGACCTCATGTGTGGAACCATAAAAGTGTCTTCATGTTGTAGTTTGTTCTGGTCCAGCTCACAGTTTATGATATGCTGAATGAACCGGGGATACATGAAAAATGAATCCCGGGTAAGATTTCCTCGCAAATTGTTCAACACAAACCTTGAATAGTTGAAGCGGAGGCCTTTTACCATTCCATGGACTAGGAAGCCCAGATCATATGGGATTTGATCCCAACCACCTTCGTCATGAAGCTCCAGATGCTCCCTGATGGTAGATTCAGAAATGATGATCTCTTGTCCGCTGATTCTCGACCTGATGACCCTCTCATCATTCAGAGTTTCACAAAGACCGTTTGCCCAAAATTCGGTCATGTTATTAGAGTATATGGTGGGGTTTACAATGAGGGCGGTAAAGTATGTGGAGTGGAACAGAAAATCGATGATGGGGGCAAAGTCAGCATCCTTAGAGGAATAAAGGATGGCGACTTGGTTATGTTGAGGATTGAGATCCATTGTAAGAAAGTATGGTTGGATTGAAGGAATTTAAGAGAGAGTGAAGACGATAATAGGAGTATTAGGTTTCAGTGGTGTTAAAAAGGGTAAAGAAAGAGAGTCGAAAGTTTTAAATAGGGGGTAAAAGTCCATACCGATAAGGCGAAAAGACAGTTTGGGTGTGTACTTGAGTACGGCGGCAAGGTAGATAATTTAAAATATTTCGAAAAGATCTTAATCTTTACACAATGGAGCCCAAAGGTTTCCGTTACATAGTAAAAGTTTTATTCCGAAGGAAAAGTTGCTTCCGATAGAAAAGACTTCTTTCGAGAGGAACTTAATAGCCTTCGGAAATAAATTTGATCTATGATCAAATTTTCTTCTGAGGGTAAAAAGTCTTCGGAAGAGAGTACTAAAGTGAAGGAATTTACCTTCGGAAGATATAAAGATCTCTTCCGAGGGCAAATTTCTTTTTGAAAGAATTTCCACTTAGAAGAAAGACTTTAGTAACAGGGCATAGATTATAATTAGACAACAAAACAAAACACATTTTAAAAGGTTTTCAAAAGAAGTAAACTAGTCAAGTTAATCAATCCAATAGCTGTGATTAAGTATTTAAATCTTTGTTCATCAAAGGCTTTGGTGAACAAGTCAGCATATTGTTCATTTGAGTTAACTTTTACTAGTTTAATCAAGTGTTTCTCATGAATATCTCGAATGAAATGATACCTGATGTCAATGTGCTTTGTCTTGGAGTGCTTGATTGGATTTTCTGTAATGGAAATAGCACTCGTGTTGTCTATGTGGATAGGAGTATTCATGAAGTTGAATCCATAGTCTAACATCTGATTTTGAATCCATAGCAGTTGAGCACAGCAGCTCGCAGCAGCAATGTATTCAGCTTTAGCAGTTGATGTAGAGACACATGATTGCTTCTTGTATTGCCAGGAAATAATCCTTCCACCAAGAAATTGACATCCTCCTGATGTGGATTTCTTGTTAATGTTGCAGCCACTATAATCACTGTTAGAGTACCCATAGAGATTGAAATCCTTATTATTAGGATACCAGAGACCCAGTTTGGGAGCTCCTTTAAGGTATCTAAGAATCCTTTTGACGGAAATTAGGTGAGACACCTTGGGAGCAGCCTGATATCTCGCACAGATGCAAGTTGCAAACATGATATCAGGTCTACTAGCTGTGAGATACATCAGAGATCCAATAATTGCCCTGTACTGATGCTGATTAGTATCCTTCCCCTCGAAATCAGGACATAGATTATGATTTATGGGTATAGGTGTCTTGGCTGTCTTACAATCTTTTATCTTAAATCTTTCTAAGATGTCCTTGACATACTTAGACTGGTTGATAAAGAATACTTCTTCCATCTGCTTGACTTGAATCCCAAGAAAGAAATCCATCTTTCCCATGGAGCTCATCTCAAATTTCTTTCTCATGATGCTTTCAAAGTCTTTGCACATTTGGTCATTTGAGGAACCAAATATGATGTCATCAACATAGACTTGAACAAGCAGCATGTCCTTCCCAGATTTCTTTATGAACAATGTCTTGTCTATGGTGCCTTTGGTGTAGCCACTTTTGAGGAGAAACTGAGACAAAGTCTCATACCACAGCCTAGGCGCTTGATACAACCCATAAAGAGCTTTATCCAGTTTGCACACATAGTTGGGATGCTATGGGTCTTTAAATCTAGGTGGCTAACACACATAGACTTCTCTATCTATATTCCCATACAAAAATGCACATTTGACATCAAGTTGATAGACTGTGAAGTTATTGGAGGCTGGAAAAGCAAGGAAGATTCGCACAGCTTCAAGTCTTGCAATAGGTGCAAAGACATCAGTTTAATCTATGCCTTCTTCCTGTGTGTATCCTTGAACAACAAGTCTTGCTTTATTCTTGATAATCAAACCTTTATCATCTCTTTTGTTTCTGAACACCCACTTGGTGCCAATAGGGACTTGACCAGATGGCAAAGGATATAGGTTCCATACCTTTTACCTCTTAAATCGAAGTAATTCCTCTTGCATAGCTTCAATCCAATTGTTTTCCTTGAGGGCTTCTTCCACCTTCTTTGGTTCCAATTGAGAGAGAAAGTATGAGTACAAGCATACATTGCCATTGTGGGTCTGACTTCTTGTTCTCACACCTTCTAATACATCCCCAATGATGTTTTCAGCTGGATGAGTGTTGTGTATCCTGAGCCTAGGAATTACATCTAATTGCATAGATAGGTCTAGGTTTGAGAAGTTTTGCTCAGGACTTCGAACACCTTCTCCAGCTTATGTCTCACATTCATTCAATGAGGACTGATTGAATGAATGAGTGACATCATCAATGGCAGTATGCTGTGAAGCAGCATCAACAGTTGCCTGTTCCTCCATGTCACTGTTTTCATCAGCTTGGTGTTGAGTGCTTGAATTTTCAACCTCTGGGTTATGAGGCTCAGTGAGCTGACAATTTATTAAAGCTCCTTTGTTTCCTGAGATACTCATGCTTTCAGGACTTTTACCAGTAGGAGCTTGTTCTTCATTTCTTCTTGTAGAACTGAAAATAGGTCTGGGTAGCTCAAACAGTTGATCTTCATATGGGTCACTTTGAGTTCCTGTTCCAGCTGAAACATTCTCACAAGATGGTTTAAATAGTTTGGAAACAATTTTAAATCAAAAATATATTCAGGTCCATTCCCTCTAACACAAGGAGTGTGCTCATTAACAACAATGTTGGATGATTCCTCAAACTGTTGAGTTTTGATATTATACACTCTACAAGCAATAGAGGTGGAGGAATATCCAACAAAGATAGCATCATCTGACTTTTCAGCAAATTTTGCTAAATTGTCCTTTGTGTTGAGCATGGTACACCTGCTGCCAAATGACCTAAGAAAGCCAATAAACGGTGGCCGCTTGTTCTATAGCTCATAAGAGGTCTTCCCATGAGGCTTAACAATGAGAACTCTGTTTTGAATATAACATGCCATGCTGACTGCCTCTGCCAAGAAAGTTAGAGGCAGCTTTGAATCAGCTAACATTGTTCTTGCAGCCTCAATAAGTGTCATGTTCCTCCTCTCAGCAACACTATTCTGTTGAGGAGTTCTAGGAGCACTATATTGTCTGGCAATCCTTTTTGAGTTACTGAATGAGTCAAGAACTTGATTCTTAAACTCAGTCCCTGATCACTTCTAATGATTTTTACCTTGTGATCCTTTTGATTTTCAATTTTAAGAATAAAAGATTTTAAAGTTTTAGCCGTTTCATCTTTAGTTCTTAAAAAGAATACCCAAGTGAATCTTGTAAAACCATCAACAATCACAAGGCAGTATGATTTCCTTCCAATGCTTATTATACTTGTGGGACCAAAAAGATCCATGTGCAATAAGTGTAATGGAGTAGTGATAGAGTTAACTTCTTTGGATTTGTGAGTGACCTTGTGTTGTTATCCTTTCAGGCAAGCAACACAGTTGTCTTTACAGAAAAACTCCTTTTTAGGCACACCATGTACCAAATTATTTTTAACCAAATTGTTCATGGTTTTAAAATTAACATGGCATATTCTTTTATGCCAAAGAGTTGACTAATCACCATTGGATTTGGAAAGAAAGCATGATACTTCACCCAGTGGGGAAGCATTGTTCATATCCAGCTTGTACATATCCCCTCTCCTGGGAGATCTAAGAAGCACCAATTCCTAAGGAATTGTCATTCCGGCTTTGAGGATAATACACTCATGTTCTGTGAAAAGCATTTGGTGCTTTTGATCATAAAATTAAGAAACACTTAACAGATTGTGTTCAAGTTGTTTAACAAAGTTTACTTTGTCAACTTTTAACTTACCATTAGATACATTACCTTTACCAGAAATGTATCCTCTGGCTTCACCTCCAAACCAAACAGGACCTCCATCAAAATGTTCAAATTATTGAAGAAGAGATCTGTTCCCTGTTATGTGCCTGGAGCATCCGCTATCCACAATCCATATATTTCCATTCTTGCCATGTTGATGTCCCTGCACATAAAGTGAGATGATTAGTTACTATTAGAAACCCAAGCCTTGTTGGTCTTAGGTTTTTCCAATGTAGATTATTTAATTGAACCAAAGTATAGGCAAGTGGGTTCAATTTATGTTTGTAAGGAAGAGGTACTGGTTGCAACATCTGTTTTGTTCTTCCATACCATCCTATGGTTGACCAGTGCAGATGATCCTGAAGAGGATTGAGCAGCATGACCTTTTTCCAAGACTACTTTCTTTTCGGAAGATTTCAAAGGATTCCTTTTGTTCCTTTGTTTGTTCTTTGGCTTGTCATCCGAAGCTATTTTTCTTTCGGAAGAATAATTTTCTTCCGAAAGCAACTTAGCTTCGAAAACAAGCTTTCCTTTCCTTGTCACTTGGACCATGTGATAAGGTCCAAATGTGAAACCTTCCTTGACTCTTTCTCTTTTAATATGGTTGCATAATATGGGCTTCCAGGATTGTAGTAACAATCTTTAGCCATATGGTTATGCAGACCACAAATTATGCACTCAATGTTACTCTTGATGGGGCGTGATGGCTGTTGGTTCTTACACTCCTTTTCTTCATTTTCCCTTTTAACTTCTGATCCTTCAGTTGGACAGGAATGCTGGTAGTACATTCCTTTCCTGAGTTAGAGTTTCCAACCACTTGGAATCCTGCTGAAATGAATACACCTTTTTGTCTGGGATCTATCTTCATCCTAGACTCAATCACCTTCTTGGTAGTTTTTTTTGTTGCCTTGATTTTGTTCTTTATCTCTTTGGTGGTTAGGGGTAGGACATCAGCGGTGGAAATGAGGTTTTCTACCTTATCCTTCCCTGTGGTGGTCACCATAGTTACATCATTCTTTTGCTCATAGGGTAATGGGTCAGCAGTTGGAACCTCTTGCTCATGAGTGCCACATCTTGGCTGTCTAACAGACATATAAGAGTGTGGTGGAGCAATTTCATTGGTTCCCAACCCACTTTTGTTTTGATAACACACCTTTGAGTAGGAGGATGATGCAATGATGGTGTTGAAGTTATGCTCTTCAATAGCACACTTCTTTACTTTAGCCTCAGCTATTACTAGCTGGGCTTGAGCCTCAGTCAACTTAGAAATCAAATCCTTTATTTCAAACCTGTAGTTTGTATGTTCATGTTTTAAAGAGGAAACAGTTTTCTCTAACTCTTCAATTTTGAGTTTATAGTCAGATTCTGCTTTCTTGAAATCAGATTTTAGGATGTTTAAGGACTCAATATCGGATATAATTTCCCTGTTGCAATCCTGATAAAGTTTAACCTTAGCAATACAAGCTGGGGTACAGATGTTTTCATATACCTTGCTGTCTTCAATTCCAGCCATGAGAGCTTGAGCAGGAGTGCATCTTGCACCATGAAGCTCCAGTCAACCTCTTGAGCAACAGCCGTAGTTTGCTGCTCAGTAGGTTTCGGTGCAGCCCTTGAGGTGGTAGGATGTTGGGAGGCTTGAGTTGCTCCAGGATTGGATCTTGGAGCTTTGCATTCCCTAGCAAAGTGGCCAAGCTGGTTACAGTTGTAACACTTGGCTTTGCTTTTATCAAATCCAAATTTGCTGTTGGTTGGATTCTAAAAGAACTGCCTTCCTGTTCTTTTGAAGAACTTCTTTGCTCTGTAGGTGAGGAAAGACATCTGTTGGACAATGTCCATGTACTCAATGTCATCTGGGCTAAAGCACTCTAGATCATTAAAGCAGAATTGAAAAACTTCAGAGTGTTCACTTCCTGAGACAAAGGCATAACTATCCTGAAAAGAAATATGTTGAGCCTATTGATACCTAGGTGTCTTAGGGAAAGTGATGTATGGCCCAGAGGAAGATGATGGCTGTTGGGGATAGTTCAGGTACAATTGAAGTTGTCTTGATCCTTCAGCAACATGTAGAGCATTGCTGACAGCAGGATTTGAGGGTCAGTTCATCTGTTGGCTCTTCTGAGTCTCCATCTCCATACGGTATCCATCAAGGATTCCGTACAGTTCAGTAATGGTGAGAGTGTTAAGATTCTCAGTTCTCTTGATAGAGACACAATAGAAAGTCCATTCATAAGGAAGTTCACTCATGAATTTCCTTACAATTTCTCTCTTTTGAAGATCCACTCACATAGACTGAAGAGAGGTGATCAAGTTCATGTACCTGAAGTATTGTTGGCTCAAGATCTCACCAATAATATATGTGAAGTTTTCAAACTTCTGCTTCAGTACATCCTTCTTGGACTCCTTGGATTCAGTGGAACCAGAGTACATCAGCTTCAAAGCATCAAAGAGTTCTTTGGCTGACTCGTATTGCTGAAAGCCAACCATTATGGAGTTTGGTATGGCTGTAAGCAAAACAATCATTGCTTTGTAGTCAATGTCTATTTTCTTGAACTCTTCATCAGAGTATTCTTCAACGGCCTTCTCTATCATAGCACCATTACCCGTTGGGGCTGCTACCTTAGGAACGTAAGGACTGAGTAACAGATTTCCACATGCAGCTATCTTGATACTTGATGACCCTTCAATACGTTTGCACCAAGTTCCAAAATCATCAGGAGTGATGATAGGAGCCTTGGTCATGGTTCTCATTTTGGACTCAGAAAATTTCTGGTTTAGATTCATTAAAGTGAGGTGAGTGAGTGTGAAGAAGCAAGGGTGATTTGGGATGGTTAGATCTCACAATCAAGAGCCTGGAAGCTCTAATACCAATTGCAGGATCGGTTTTGACTCTAAACACAGAACTCACTAAGTCTCACTTGATCTATGAAACACAGAATCTCAAACTAAAGTTGATAATAATATATGAAGTTAATGAACAAGAGAATGGTTTTTAAGATACTTGTATATATTACTTCTTAACTCAGTATTACAAGACTTAAGCTACAATGAGAAACTATATATACTACTATCTACAGCCGGTTATACTTGGAAAACCAGCTGGAATCTACAACTAGACAAATACTACATTGCTCGAAGTAAAATATCTAAGCTAAAATAATATCCTAGATAAGGTCGTCATGACAGGTCCATGACTTACCTTTTGTCACCAACTAAGGATGTCATCTGTACTAAGTTGAAAAGGTGAACAGTGGATCAAAGTATGGTCAACTACATGGGTTAGGAAAAGGTGAAAAGGTGAATAGTTGATTCTTCCGAAGCTAAATGGCTTCGGAAGAATAAGTTCTTCCGAGGCCATTTATACTTCGGAAGAAATAACTTCTTCCAAATCTTCTACAGGTCTTTATGACTTTATTCTTCGGAAGACTTTGTCTTAGATCTTCTAAGTGTGAATACTTCGGAAGGAGAACTGCTTGGTCTTCGGAAGACTTTGTTCTATCCTTCGGAAGTTCTTCATATACTTTGGAAGGAAAACTACTTAGTCTCAGAAGACTTAGTTTTCCTCCGGAAGCTCTTCAGACATAATGCTTCAGAAGATCTTTGACATAGCTGCGGAAGAGTAGTTTTGTCTTCGGAAGACTTCTTCAATGTACACAAAATTGTTCTAAGTATTGTTTTGGTTGCACCAGCCTCATATGATCCAACAGTTATATTTTGGTATGCAAGGATATTCTCTTTTTCTCTTATTTAAAAGTTATGTAACACTCCGGGTTACGTATATTGTATTAGGGTTACGTGGTTTTAAGTATATTTAAGTTATGAATTAGAACTAATGTATTTTAAATAATCATATGTGTTTTATTCGATGTTATTCATTTCAAATCGTAAATCCGTTAATCCATAATCTAATTCATCTATAACAATAGCAATAGTTTGAGTTTTTAGATATGATACGATTGTAGCAATTTCCCCTCTACAATCATTGTCATCCTCCATCTTCTTCATTAGCTTTCTCTCGTTTCTTTGTTAGCAATCTATCATCCTCTTCAAACGCTTGGGCTTAAAACATGTTGTAGTGTTGTAACTATTTCTAAATATAGGTCAAGGTTTGGATGTTGATCCTGACCAAGCGAATGGTATGTTTGTATATCCATCATAAAGTTATTTTTTTGTCCCAATTTAGCAACTTTTACACCTATTTGTTAATTTTTTGTGTTTTTGGTTGATCAAAACAATTGTAAGACCTTGTTTCCAAGGGAAGTCACAATTGAATTTATACATCACAAACATACTCTTAAACAGAAAATTTCATTGAACATAGCAGTGAAACATAAAAATTGTCACATAAACACAATTCTTATACAAATCAAAAGATGTCTATAACAAAAACACAAACTATTAAACTAGGATGCTAGTCTTGAACCATGTTAGGTAGCCACTTATACCATGTTAAGTACTACAAAAAAGAAGTGACCTCTAGAGACTAATTTATAAGTAACTGATATATATCATTCTCAAATGCCTAATATCTAGGATCGATTTATTAGTTACTAGTAACTAGTAATGTTACGAGTTTAATTTTATATGACTTAGGTTAGCTATCGATAATTAGTCGCTAATATATTTTAGCACCTCATATGAGACCTAAATTTGATTCATAAATAGGTTTGCACCACGTAAGGTTTTGGAGGGAAACTTATTAGCTGTTGACATTCAGTCCCAAATACATTCCATATGTAGAGAATTATAACATACGTGTATGGAAGACTAATATTTAGTCTCTAATATGAAAGGAACATATGAGACACTAAATATCAGTTCTTCGATCAAATTAGGAAGTGATATTCAGTCTTAAACATTTCTTTGTATAAATGTATCGAGGATTGATTTTCGGTCTCTAGTTATTTGGTGCAAGTTTTACCAATTTATACAAAACTATCCAAAACTGAAAAATCACCCTTAAAAATCTTGTAAGGAACTTTATTAGAAACTGATATTCAATCTCCAAAACAGTACGTAAATAAAGTAATCAGGGACTGATATCCGGTCTTTAACATCCACGCACATTCTACCATTTCAAGATGATAAATAGAGACAGAAACTAGTCCTAAAAATAACTGTAACAAACCTTATTGGAGAATGATACATATTATCAAATGTCTTTCCAGTACAAAATAATTAAAGGCTGATTTTTAAGTCTCCCATATGTCATCATTAGTTCACGTATTAGTAAATAAAGTATTAATAATTGATCATGAGTTTTGAATAAATAGTATACATAATTGATTTATAAGTTGCACTTAAAATCAGAGACTGTTTTTGTGTAATGTACGTTGGTGACTAATTTTTAGTCATTAATATGGAGGAATCACATTAGAGATTGCAAATCATCTAACATATTAGAGATTGCAGTTGATTCTTAATACTCCTGAAACATATTGAATAAGGATTGATTTTCTGTCTCTAAATAACCAACACACATTCTAGCATTACGAGAAAACATATTAGAGATTGATGGTTAAGTAAGATTAACTATTGCCATTAATAACTCGTAGGGTCAATAATGTTCGATTAAAGTCATTATTGGTCAACTTAGGCCACTCATGACCGGTGTTGGCCATGATTAGTCAACAAGGGCCGATAATGATCAATTAGAGTCATTATGGTCAATTAAGGTTGTTGACTGTTAGTTGGAGTCAATGATGATCAATCAGCCATTGATTATCATTTTAGGTCGTTAACAGTTTATTAAAGTTTTTAACGATTAAATAGGATCAATTATGGTTACTATGGTAATTAGGGTCGGTATCAATATTGGTCATTATGATCAATTTGATGATCATTTATATTCATTAATGGTCAATAAGAGTCATTGATCACTCTTTAGAGTCAATGACCATCAATTAGGATCAATGATCATCGTTTTAGGTCGTTGATAAGTAACTTGAGTGATTGCCTTCCAAAATTAACCATCAATGACCATGGTTGATAAGTAACTTGAGTCATTTCCTTCCAAAACAAGTAATCTCACTCCTAAATTTGGCCTTAATCGTCTCAAGTTTCGTCGTAATCAGCTGGAAACTTGAGATTTGAATTTTACTGGTGCATCACTTGTGTCAAAAGTCATAGAACCCCCCACATAAAAGTATTTGCGCCTTATCTCTTTGTTCAACCCCTATGTTTCGGTTTGATATCACCACCGGTGCACCATCTTAGAAACTCGTGACTTTGCACCATCTGCTGCTCAATAGGAACCACACGTTGCTAAAATCGATGAATTTTGTTCGACCTAAGGTGACAGTCACCAAAAGAACTGAATAATTTTAGTTGGTCGCCCTTGTTTGAGCCCACGATTATTTGAATTATTTGTAAGGTTTAAAAAATTAATGTTAATATTCTATAATAACTCAATTACAAGTCTCGATGGGTTTTATTTTATTTTAAAGTATTTTAGTTGTTTATAAGTAGATTTATAGTTGGGTTATTACACAAGATTTAGAGCTGCCTTGGTGGTACCTTTTTTATCCCCTACAGAATCACTCAGGTTTGAATATCGATGGCTTTCAACTCTCTCATACTTTCTTTGTTTTTGTTTTTTCCCATAATTTTTTTTGCTTTCATTTTTTCTTTTTCTTTTTTATATTCTTTTTTAGATTACTTTTGATTTTTAGAATAATTATATTTTCTATGCTACAAATTTTTTTTAAGGAGTTCTTTGTTTTAATGTTAGATCCTATTTATATTGCTATGTGCGAAGCCTAACCACATTGGTTTCATCTGGGCAACGCACATAACGAACATCGACATTGGTTACGAAGTTTGCAAACGTATTATTTACCACGTTAATGTAATCATATGGTATCGGCGCATTGTGTGGGGTGAAAAAAATCATTAGTATTATTTTATATTATATTTGATTAAAATAATAAATTTCAAACAATTGCCGAAAAATAAATAAACTAATGTATATATAATTAATATTTGAGGTTTTGACCTGATGCCTGCTTAACAGGACAAGGATGGATGGAGTTGGAGTGACGATTTAAGCAATAGGTGTCCAGTTGGAGTAATAAAAGAAGAAATTTTAAAAGTGGTAAAGGCTCGTTCCAAACAAGGAAATTTCTTTATTTAGGGAGCTTCGATGGATGGAATCCCCTCGTTGGTGGCTCTTGCAAAGTGGAATGTTGGGATATCAAGTACAGTTTGTTCGAGTTGTGGAACACTTGTGAAAACATTCGATCATATGCTAGTGCAATGTAATCAAGTTGATCTGATCTGGAAGATGGTCCATAAATGGTGCATACTGTGGTTCATGGATGCACATACGACCAGTAAGCTTATCAGTTTTACATCAAAGATTAATGGCGATAAAGTTCTAAAAAAATATCATCGATGCTATTATATTTGTTATGTATTGGCAGGTATAAAAATGGAGGAACAAAAAGTGCTTCAACAACATTAACATTAAGCCGCAGTTAATAGTGGATATGATCGTGGCAAACTCGTTCCTTTGGATAGTATGGGGAAACACCATTTGTTAGATTGGAATAGATGGTGTGATTTCAATGTTTATTGTTTTCTCAAGTAAACTTTGTTTGGTTTCTAGCCTCTTCCTAGCTTGAGTTATATATTGATAAAATTAATCCTTACAATCTCCATCATTATAACTAACCCATTACACATCTTTATAAGTATCACTATCTTTCACCTGAGCGTGAGGCGTGGTGAACGCCGGACACCCCCTCCATGAGAAGCATCCCAACGTGATCGAGTGGACTCATGAGCACGAGAGGAAATGTTGGTAGACAAATGAAATGGGGACTAGTGAGATGCTTACACATGTCAATTTCTTTTTTATTAAAAACACGATCATACTCACTAAAACACGTCCCTTAATGAGTAACTATAATAACAAGCTTTGTCTAAATTTAACTTACATGACGACACTTACTGTTCACACTCACTAAACTTTTACGTATGCCCTTACATAATGCACATGTCATCATATTTTTCTATCACTATCATTCACGCATTACAAACAAAGAATCATATTAAAACAAAATCTCTAACATATTCGTATTTAAAAAAAGTGAAAACAAACACAATAATCGTCTAACTTTAATTTATTCGAATATCCTAAAATTTACCGTTTTCCAACGCGACCCCCTAATCCTGAAAGGAAGAATCATACCCTTTTCCCAAACAGCAACCATCTCGTAAACCACGAACCCAACGGCAGCGGAATCACTCTACGGCACTGTATGCTTCTCCATCTCTATCTCACCTTCTTCTCCGATCATCAACTCTCCGACCTCCGTCGTCGACTCCGGCCGCCGTTGTCCGCCATGTCACACGGCGGAGCAACGGTGGCGGATTGTTCGAGATTTGGTTGTTTCAAGCAATCAAGTTCAGCATTGTTACTCTAACTGATTGGATCGATCGAACGAAGTGATGCTTTCGCTCGATCTGTTTGTCATCTTCCGCTTTGTGTTGTTGATTGTTTCTGTGTTGTTATTGTTGTTGTAGATTGACTTTTAGTGCTAGTTTATGAAAATTGAACAATGTGTTGAACTGTAATGTGTTAGGCTATTATCACTTTTAATTTGATAGCTTATTTTTATGAAGCTGTGTGTATTGGAGGAAAAAGACATGGAAGAAAGTTTTAAACCCTAATTCATCTGTCATCTTCTTCAAATTATGCACCACTTTTACGACATTCTGACATCATTAAATCAGTTAATTTTGTTAGATAACTACTTCTGTGTAACTTATAATTAGGAAATGTGATTCTTGTTTTTTGGTTAATGAGCCCAAAAACCACTCAACTTTGCCCATAGTTGTAAGTATTACTCTGTGTGGATGTGGAATATATCCTAATATACCACAGAGGTTAACAAGTGTGTGTTTAAATTGAATGATTCTGCCCCTCTCTTGATTTATGCACTTAAATGGTCCAGATGCTTGTGACAAGGAAGATGATATCTTACACTCTATGTTCTCTTTCCTCTACCAGTCTACAAAAATTATAGCATCTGGCACATCATGTTCATGGTCTATGTGCCTTACGCATTATCTGTTGCCCATCACATACCCATAAAATTAGTTACCGAAAGATTCTTTAAATAAATAACAAACACAAGTTAACCTATCGCATAATGTATCTTCTTCATATCCTTTGGAGAACCATGTGTATGTATCCATATGAACCATATGTATGCTGGATGAAGCTGTGCATATCGGATATTGATATGCTAAGATAGAGTGCGACTGATAAGAACTGAATAATAGGATGATTTTAATTAATCAAATAGTCGGCCCGATTCGAGAGGGCAAGTCTCCAAGAACAACAATGTTCAAATAGAAATTCGAATTAAGAACAAGAACCAAACTAAAACTAAACATCCTATTAATAAAAGCAAATCAGCAGTAAATCCCCCCCCCCCCCCCCCCCTCCCTTGAAATGCTTGAGAAGTGGTGGAAATGTGGTACGAATGGGTCAACCCCATAAAATAGCTCCACTGCTCCATACTCTTTAACTGGGTCGATCTGCTTGGACCTCCTTCGTGAGTAGACCACAACCGGCTTCTCATCACTACAACCCTCCCGATAAAACGACTTGTCCTCAAGGCGAAAAAAAGGAAATTGCTCCCGAAACAGATCATAAGACTCCCAAGTAGCTTCCTCAAGAGGACGGGATTGCCACGAAATAAGTAACTCCAACACAGGGGAACCTGCTTCGAAAACCCAACGATGCTGAACCACAGTAGCGGGCTGCAAATCAATCTCCCAATCCCTAGTGATAGGAAGAGGAGGAATAGGTGTAACCGGAGTCTGGCCTCGAGCAGGTTTAAGCATGGAAACGTGAAATACAGGATGAATACGTGCATCCGGGGGTAATTCCAATTCATAAGCCACAACCCCCACCTTGCGGATAATGCGATAAGGCCCAAAAAAACGAGGAGAAAGCTTTTCGTAACGCCGCTTCGCCAAACTTTTCTGTCGATAGGGCTGAACCTTCAAGAAAACGACATCACCCACATTATAAGTATGTCCCGTCGATGCTTATCGGCTTGAGATTTCATCCGAGATTGCGCTTTCGTGAGATTGGCAGGTAATAACTTGAGCATATCATCTCTAGTGACCAGCTGAGATTCCAGTTCTGCATTCGCTGTCTCTCCAAAAACATAAGGAACCAATGGTGGAGGCTCACGGCCATAAACTGCAGCAAAAGGGGTTGTACCTGTAGCTGTGTGATAACTCGTATTATACGAGTACTCAGCCCAGGAAAGAAAAGAACTCCACTTGGTTGGCTGCTCGTGGGCAAAACAGCGAAGGTAAGCCTCTACACAATGATTAACTACCTCCGTTTGGCCATCGGTTTGCGGATGGTAGCTTGTGCTCAACTTCAGCTTGGTTTGACTCAATCGAAAGAGCTCTTGCCAAAAGTTACTCAAGAAAATAACATCCCGATCAGAGATAATTGAACGTGGAAACCCATGTAAACGAACGATCTCACGACAGAAAACAACAGCCACACTCTTGGCGGTGTACGGATGTGAAAGCGGAATGAAATGAGCATACTTGCTCAAACGATCAACAACCACCAGAATAGTATCAAACCTGTTAGAAGGTGGTAACCCCCCAATAAAGTCTAGAGAAATATCTTCCCAAATACGCTCGTGGATCGGCAACGGTTGCAATAAACCCGCAGGAGATAAAGCTTCATACTTTTGTTGACAAGTCAAACAATTTTGCACAAACAAACGAACATCCTGCTTCATGCGAGGCCAAAAATAAAACTGTTGAAGTCGTTTAAGAGTCTTAAGAAAGCCTCCGTGACTGCGATTGGCGTCGAGTGTGCCTCGAAAAGAATTGATTCCTTGAGAGTAGAGATGTTTGGTATAACAACTCTCCCTTTATACAGCAACAGATTATCCACGAGCGAATAACCTGGACATGAAGAAGGGTCTTGACGCAGCTGGGCCATAATGTCACCAGTCCATGAGTCTTGCGTTAACCAGGTGGTAATAGCATCAACATCCAAACAGTGAGGAAGCACCAAACTGAATAATTGAGGGCGACGTGAAAGGGCATCGGCACCGCGATTTTCCTTGCCACGTCGGTGAACAATTGTAAACTCATATGGCATAAGCTTCAAGAGTAGTCTTTGTTGTTCAGATGTTGTGATCCGCTGCTCCAAAAGATATTTTAACATGAAGTGATCAGTTAAAATAAAAAAAATGACGCCCGATCAGATAATGGCTCCATTTTTGAACAGCCAGCACGAGGGCTAATAGTTCACGATCATATGCTGACTTGATGCGGTTGGTTACTGAAAAACCTTTGCTGAAATAGGCAACCGGATGTAACTCTTGGGTAAGGATTGCCCCAACCCCTTCCGATGATGCGTCACACTCGACGGTGAACGGCTTTGAAAAGTCGGGTAACCGAGGCACAGGTGCAGTCATCAAGGCTTGTTTGAGGGTGAGGAAGGCAGCCAATGCATCCTCGGACCACAGAATCCCATTCTTCTTTGTGAGAGCAGTCAAAGGTCGAGCAATAATACCATAATTTTTGACAAACCTTCGGTAATATCCGGTGAGCCCCAAGAATCCTCGAACCTCTTGTACAGTAGAGGGAATTGGCAAAGATTGTACAGCTTTGATCTTGTCTTGTTCGACCTGCACACCTTCCGCACTAACCACATGCCCAAGGAAGAGTACCTGTGACTGGCCAAAGCAACACTTCGTTAACTTAGCAAAAAATTGGTGCCTACTTAAGGTCTCCAATGCGGTACGAAGGTGCTCGATGTGTAACTCCATAGTGGAGCTGTAAACCAAAATATCATAAAAAAAAACCAAAATGAAACGACGCAGATAGGGTCGGAACAAATCATTCATTATGGCTTGAAATGTGGACGGGGCATTGGTGAGTCCAAAGGGCATCACCTTGAACTCATAGTGACCGGAGTGAGTTCGGAAGGCTGTTTTACCCACATCATTTGGATCCACCCGGATTTGATAATACCCAGATCGCATATCCAATTTAGAAAAGACAGTGGCTCCATAGAGTTCATCCAACAGTTCATCTATGTTTGGGATCGGGTATTTGTCGGGGACAGTCATTTTGTTGAGAGACCGGTAGTCAACGCACATGCGCCAAGTATTGTCTTTCTTTCGTACTAATAATATCAGGCTCGAGAAGGGGCTTGTGCTAGGTTGAATAAACCCCGCGGTCAGGAGAGTGTTAACTTGTGTTTCAATTTCAGTATTTTGGGAGTGTGGGTAATGATAGGGTCGAATGTTGGGTGGGGTGGCATTTGGTAGGAGGGGTATGGAGTGGAATTGGGTACGGTAAGGTGGTAGTGACTTAGGTTCATCAAAAACGGACTGAAATTGGTTGATGATAGGCTGCAAGTACTCGGGTACAACCGCCTGCTGATCTGTATCAACTGCTAAATGCTGAAATGAGGCTGATTTTTGTGGCCCGGACGACACCCCTTGAAGCTTATACTTCTTCCCATCAATGTTGAAAATGAGAAACATCTCATTCCAGTTTGCTTGTACCGTGTTTAAAGAAGCCAACCATTGAATTCCCAAAACAACATCTGCACCCCCAATCGAGAAGGGATAAAAATCTTGAGTGATGTTCAACTCGGGCAGTTTGAGGCACACATCTCTGCACACCCTGTTACACCTTATAATATCCCCATTACCTATTTGGACTCCAAAAGGAGGCACCAACTGGGTAGTAACTTGCAGTTCATGCCCAAGGGTATCAGAAATGAAATTATGCGTAGATCCACTATCAATGAGAATTAAAACCTCGGTGGACTGAATTGTACCGTTCAGCTTCATAGTGGTGGTGTGTGACTTACCCAATATCGCATGTAAGCTGATCTCTGCTATATCGTCATGATCATTAGGCTCAATTGTGTTTTCTGTTGCGGTGGCGTCTCCGTCGCCTTCGGCCTCCAACAATTTAAAGGTTCCCGTCTTGCAACGATGGCCCGGGCCGTATTTATCACCGCAACGAAAGCATTCCCCACGTAGAAATCGAACTTGCTTCTCCGTGTCGTTAATGCGCAAAGGTGATTTGGTTGGATTGGTGGTTGGATTGGGGAGGTTACTGGTTGGCAGGGTGGGTAGTGGTTTGGGGTTGGTCAGGGTGGTTTTCGGTTGGGGTTGCCAAGGTGAACTCTTGCTACTGCGGGTATGGGTGATCTTAGACTCGTACTCATGAGCGAGCGATGCTCATGGCCTTATAGACTGTGTGAGGTTTATGAAGGCGAACATCAGCTTTAAGTTCTTCTTTTAGCCCATTCAGGAATACCCCGAGTAGGCAATGATCCGGCCAATTCGAGACACGTGATGATCGTTTAGCAAACTCCTGTCGATACTCCAGTACGGTTCCTGTTTGTTTGATGCTGCAGAGGAACTCATCTGGGTTTTGAAACTCGGCGGGCCCGAAGTTTTTCTGCAGGATCCGAACTAACTCCTCCCAGAACTCGATACTCTGATCAGTGGATACCCATGAATACAAATCAAGGGCATCCCCTTCCAGGTGCATCGATGCAACATCTACCTTCTCCTCCTCCGGGATGCCATAATAGCGAAAATACTTTTCTGCCTTTAAGATCCAACCGTGAGGGTCTCCGTCACTGAACGTTGGGAAATCATTTTTATTGTAAGGACGGTGGCGACCATGATTCCAGGACGATTCGTCATCATCATACCTCCCCGCACCGCTGCTCGATTTATCCTTGTTCCGCGCTTGTGATTTGAGGGCTGCAACTTAGGAATCCATAGTATCCAACTTAGCCGCGATCGCAGCCAATTGGACCGCCACTGGATCAGGATTCGCGCCGCTGCTTTCTGAACTGCTCCGGGTCTGTGGTGCCATCTTCGATCGATTTCCCGGCAATGGAACCAAAATGATAAGAACTGAATAATAGGATGATTTCAATTAATCAAATAGTCGGCCAGATTCGAGAGGGCAAGTCTCCAAGAACAACAATGTTCAAATAGAAATTCGAATTAAGAAAAAGAACCAAACTAAAACTAAACATCCTATTAATAAAAGCAAATCAGCAGTAACCCCCCCCCCCCCCCACACTAACTTGAACTGCTCGAGAAGTGGTGGAAATGTGGTACGAATGGGTCAACCCCATAAAATAGCTCCACTGCTCCATACTCTTTAACTGGGTCGATCCGCTTGGACCTCCTTCGTGAGTAGACCACAACCGGCTTCTCATCAGTGACCAAGGAAGGAAGAAATATTTATGAACATTCTCATTGTCCTTGCAATATTTGAAATTAATTTATGACTTGAATGACCATTATGTCTTAGGGACACAAAGCTAGGTATCCTAAGGAAATTTTGATGTAGTTTTAGACTTTTAAGGATAATTAACATGATACCAAATACTCATAACCATTTTGACTAGAAAAATAATGGCTTACACTTGCTACCCTAATATTCTATTATAAGCATGGAAGAAACCGCAACTATCTTGTCGAAATTTACATGTTTAGAAAATATAGAAACATGAACACATGGTAAGAAGTATGATACGATTTGGATATATGTTGATTTTCTGAAGGTTTCGGATAAGATACATTATATGATAGATTAAAGCGCTCTTGTTTCTTGTTTATAGATACTCTGGTAACTAGTTTTCATGGGTGGGTGATTAAATATGAAGGTAATGGGTGTAGATTGTGGAAATGATGCGAGTGAGGTTGCAGTAGTGATGGCATGTGGACAAAGAGAACACAAGACATTAGTAGGTTGTAAGCACAATACCAGATGCCATATAAAAATGAACTACTTAACTAGGTGGTTCTTTTGGAATTTTCTTGGGGAAGATCTACAATAAGGGAAAGTGTCAAAATTATAAGTCGGAACCATTCACTGTGAACACGGTTGTCAAAGTAGGCGTATTTTTAGATATAGTTAATAGAGTATCACAAATTCTATGAAGAGCATAATTTTGTTGTCTTTGGGTTTATTAGTATTTGTTTCACTAACCAATAAAGCATTATCAAATTCGTTACAATCATACAAGGGTGGTAGTTTTTTGTAAAGTCATGAAGAGAATCATATATATGAAAGAGTTGTTGGTCATTCCAGAGAATATTATTCAAAAACTTAAAGGTTTAGTATGAACCATCATCAAGAAGTGAAATAGCAATCCCCTGTAAGATGTGTACGATTTTCAAAATAAACCCAACAATTAGTTGTTTCTTTTAGTAATTTTGATAATGTATGTGATATTTATGTCCTCTTTTTAGTAATATGAAATTTATGAACTGCATCTCTTTGCTATAATTTGCAGGTTGCAAAACTAAGTTGTGGTATACCAATGGGATATATAGGTGTTCATGGCATTAATGCATTGCATAAATACAAATACAGTGGAGTTGATCACTCTTATCTTGCAAAATATGTCCTACAACCATTTTGGAGCCGATTTGTTACTTTCTTCCCTCTTTGGATGCCGTAAGCTTTGTTCATATTTTTTCTTTTGATAGAAAGTTATTGATTAATTCTATTTGTATGCAAGTGAATAAATGATTGCATTAAAAAATTGTGGCCAAAATGATGAAGAAGGTCCGTATAGAATAGAATTTGTTTATTACAGAAATGGTCAATGTGGTATTTGTTGGGTTTGTGAAGGCTTTGGGCTTGGGCCCATGTTTAAGTTTTCTTGTTCATTAAGTTGTTAACCCTAATTAGTCTCTATATATATCCATGTCATGCATTTGTAATCTTTGTACTGAGCAAATAAAGAAAACCCTAGTTGCAGCCCGTGGACGTAGGTCACACGTTCTTATTGCTTTCGTGTGCGTACGAGTGTTTTGTGTTTATTTCCGCTGCGTAAAGATACCTAACAACTGGTATCAGAGCATCAGGCTCTTGAAGATTTCGTACGAAACAAGCCGCAGTGTACCTAGGGTTTCTGCCGCCGCCTAGGGTTGCCGCCGCAATCGCCTAGGGCTGTTGCCGCCGCCGCCGCAATCGCCTAGGGTTCTGCACCGTCGCGCCGCCTAGGGTTTTTGCCGTCGCCGCCGTCACCTAGGGTTTTTGCGCCACCGCCTAGGGTTTTGGTTGGAAGTACCGGATCTGGTTTGTCTATCCTTTTGTTGACTGGTTATCAACTGTTCAGCGCGCTTGTTTCTTGAAGACTTGTCTCTGTTTTGCTAATATGGCTGAAGACGGGAAGACTGTGATCGAAAAGTTCAATGGCACTGATTTTGGTTGGTGGAAAATGCAAATAGAAGCATTACTGTGTCAAAAGGATTTGGATATGGTATTGGAAAAGAAACCGGAGAGTATGGAGAAAGCTGAAGAAGCAGTTTGGAATTCCAAGGACAAGAAAGCTAGAGCAGTTATTATGTTATCTTTGACGAAGAGCGTTGCTTTTAACATCATGAAAGAAACCACTGCAAGTGGTATGATGTTGGCTCTGTCAAATATGTATGAAAAGCCGTCTGCTGCTAACAAGGTGTTCTTGATGGGGAACTGTTCATGACGAGAATGAAAGAGGGAAGTTCAGTCACCTCTCACATTAATGATCTGATGTCTATTCTTACCAGATTAGAATCAGTGGGAATAAAATTCGATAATGAGACTCGATCTCTGGTGTTGCTATCTTCACTGCCTGATAGTTGGTCCGGGACTGTAACTGCTGTTACAAATTCTATGGGGGCTAACGAAATGACATTTGAAAAGATCCGAGACGTTGTGATAGGTGAAGACACATGTCTGAAAAGTGCAAATGTTGGATCATCTTCTGAGATGTTACATATTGGCAGAGGAAGGGAAAATAGCCGAGGCAGTGGGAGTCGGGGAAAGAGTTCAACTCGGACTCGGAAAAATATGAGGTGCTGGAACTGCAATGAGGATGGACATGTTAAGAGTCAATGTCCAAAGAAAGGTCTAAACACTGCTGCTGAGGATGTCAATGATGGTGACGTGTTAATCCTTGAGGCTGAAAACAGTGTGGATTCTTGGATCATGGATTCTGGTTCTTCGTTTCACGCCGTACACAGCGGTGAAATGATGGTGAATCTGAAAACAGGCGATTTTGGGAAGGTACGTCTCGCTGATGGCAGAATGCTTGATGTAATGGGCATGGGTGATATTGATTTGGTGACTCCATTGGGAACTACATGGAACCTGAAGAATGTCAAGGTGATTCCAGGTTTGAAGAAGAAATTAATTTCTGTTAGTAAACTGGATGAACAAGGATTGGAAGTCAGGTTTGGTGATGGTAAATGGAGGGTAATCAGTGGAAACCGGGTGATTGCTCGTGGTGATAAGCATGGGTCATTGTACATGGTGGAAGTACCTGCTGAGGGATTGATCAACCCGGTTAAGCAAGTCAAAGTCGGGTTCGCTAAATCTGCTGCTAAGAGAGTTCATTTTGCAAACATGAAGTCTGGAGCAGAGATTGTAGCTGAATGGGGTCAGAAGTCTAAACCAGTCAGAGGATTTTATGACAGTGGGAGCATGGGGCATGTTTCGGGTACAGTCAAGAAGAATCGTTGGGTTTTGAAGACTAAGACTGGAAAATTCTCTCCTGGTGATTGTTTGCTGAATTTGGAGAGTGTTAGTGGTTCTCGGTGTATCTCTGAATCTGGTGGATTGTGTAAACCAGTTGAGACAGAGGATGGGTCGCTGGTGGAATTTGCCACGACTGAGTTGGAGCTCGGGAGAGCTTCAACTGGCCCTTCTGGTACTTGATGATGAGGGGTTGCTGCAACTAGGAGATGTGATGGAGTCTTAGCTTGTTCTTTGGGAACTGGAGGTTTGGAAGACTTGTTTAAAGATTACCGAAGTTACTAGACGACTGGGTTGCTTTGTACTTGAATGGCGGGCTAGAATTTATCGCAAAGCCTTCAAGAGGGAGATTGTTGGGTTTGTGAAGGCTTTGGGCTTGGGCCCATGTTTAAGTTTTCTTGTTCATTAAGTTGTTAACCCTAATTAGTCTCTATATATATCCATGTCATGCATTTGTAATCTTTGTACTGAGCAAATAAAGAAAACCCTAGTTGCAGCCCGTGGACGTAGGTCACACCGACCGAACCACGTTAAATTCTCGTGTTCTTATTGCTTTCGTGTGCGTACGAGTGTTTTGTGTTTATTTCCGCTGCGTAAAGATACTTAACAGTATTTTCTATTCAGTTTCTCAACACTTTTGGTTCCTTGTCCGAGTAAAATGACTAAATTATCCTTATCATTCCCAAGTCCCAACCATGATTTTTTTCTTGGATTTTTATTTTTTAAGCTCAAATTTATAACTTCAATATTTATAACATTTTTATTATTAAAAGTATAACTATTGTTGAGATCAAACCCTAACAATAAATCAAGATGAACCCAAAATCTATAATTCTTCATATTCATCTGCATCCTAGTTTGAACTAAGATCTAGAACCCTAACTTTTAGTAAAAAAAAATTCAAAGTGCATTTTGTTAATAAGAACTTTTATCACACATATGTTATATTGACTACATTGCATTGTATAGACAATTGCATGAATGCCTAGGCACATGTAGCTTTTTTTACCCCTTTCTATACATTACTAATTTTCTTGATCTTCTTGTTGCATGTCATGGATGCTCTTTAGACCCAATATGGTAAAATGCTTAAACTATCTTATCTTGCTTTGTTGTATAATCTAGATCTTTTTTGTCAATTCTTGTTTCTTACACATTTCTTGTTTTAGATTACACTAACAGGATTCATGTTCTTGCTCATGTCTGCATCACTTGGCTATGTGAGTGCTCCATTGCTTATTTATGCGATAACATACATAGTAAATACTAAGCATTTGGTGTCTCTCATGTTGAATATGTTGTACTGTTTAACTATTTCAATGCTTTCTTTTTTCAATCATGAAAGCTTTTAGTTCTATTTTGTGTTTATAATTTTTGGCATGGACTTCATGTTTAGTCATCTTTCCAGCAAAATAATTGTTCTAGTAGGATAATTAATTCGCATGTGATAAGTGCCATTTCCTTAGTCCCAAAATTGTTGTTCACGTTACTATTTTAATGTGTCCCAAAATAATTATCAACTTTAAAGAATTGAATTGGTATAATTTTTTTATTTCCCCATTTTACCCTTACCGATAAATCTAGCTAGTTTTCCAAGTTAATTGGCATCTCATATGTATTATGGCTAAAGTGTGCGTGCTATGAGTTAACATCTGCATGAATTGTGCAAACCTTCAATTATTTTTAGTTTGTAGACAATAATTTTTGATTGATGGAGTAATTGAATATCTCTTTCCCATTTTTTGCATGAATTTTTTATCAATATGAATAAACATGTACATTCTATGGACAAATATAAGAGGTAGACCAAAATAACATAGCACACCTTGCAGAATAACTTGCTCCAAAATATTATTGCATGAAAATATTAATGTTTTGCTCTTGTTCCTAATTTCTATAGTATATTTGAGAATATTCCAGATATATTCACCTCAATTGGATTCTCCACCACCAAGATGGGTTCACTTTGCCCATGGATTACTCCTCTTCTTGTACCAGGTTTGTTTACCATTATGAAGTGTTATTTCAGTATTTGTAGTGTTTATCTTCTTGGATTTTTTTTTTGTTTTCTTATTACAAATGCATATATCAATAGCATAGGGGCCATTTACTCATTCAGGTATGATTTTTTTAATTGGTTTTGTTTTTAAATTTCCATGTCTTTATGCTAGACTTTTGATGCGGTTGATGGAAAGCAAGCTAGAAGGACAAACTCTTCTAGTCCATTGGGAGAACTTTTTGATCATGGTTATTAATATTTTTGGCACTTTTATATCTTTTCTGAAATTATGTTGAATTATGTAAATTTATGGTTTTTTTATATTAATATCTGCAGGATGCGATGCACTAGCCTGTGCGGTATGTCTTCCCCCACACCTCTCAAATTTATGTTTTAGTTGTGGTCCTCATTGTCCAATTGCACTTAATTGGTATTACTACTATAATTAGAGTATATTAGTTTTATTATAATTTGTAGCAAACATAAGGGTACCATACTGTAAATATAATATTATTGTAGTGCAAGTATCGTAGGATCTCAAGCCTACAAATATAGTACTCTTGTAATGCTATTCGTTGACAGTAGTCCTTTAAGTTCTTTCAATATTCCTTTTGTGGTTTATTATGAAATCAGGGCTAGGTTAATCCAAGACATCCCAACACTAGCCAATTAATATCTGATTTTTCGTTTGGTTTATCTTGGCATATAAAGCTCATGTAACCCTATTTGAAAACAATAATTATTTTGATTTATTAATTAATGTATAACTCAGTTGGAGGCATTGGCTTTTGGAAGCACTGCTATGTGTGGAAGATACACCTTTTGGTTTTGGGTGATATCAGCTGTTCCATTCTATGGAGCAACATGGGAACAGTAAGTAGACCAAGTAATTATTTTGTTTATGTAGTACTATATTATTCTGGATTTTTCTCCAAATATTACATTCTTAATGAGCTTGACAGAAAAATTTAGGGGGTGAGTTTGCGCTTTGATATAATTTTCTGATTATTTCGACCAGAAGTTATGATCATCTATATTAAATGTTTTGGGTAAACAGATCATGCTTCTGATTATGTTATTATCTACGGGTCAAATAATCAACTTCATTAGTGGCTAAAAATAGATTATTTTAAGGGTGAAGTCACATACTTATATATCTTTTCTTTTAACCTAATTTGGGAGGCTTTTATTTCCATTTTATACACCGTCTCTGTCTCTCTGATTTTTTCACCAATGTTGTTTGTGGTCATTTTATGTATTAATTTTATATAACACTCAAAACATCTGATTATAAGCTTGATAAAACAGCAGACAATGAAAGCACATCTAAACACTATGTTCTGTTATAGGTTATGGAGGACTGTTTTTTTTTTTTGTATTAAATGCTTAACTTAGCTGTTTTACTTTAAAATAAAAATGCTGTATTATTTGAGCTTGCCAGCTTAAAAAATACACTGAAGTTGGTTTCATTTTGCAGTTATTTTACCAACACATTAATCCTTCCAGCCGTAAATGGACCCACAGAGGGTCTCATGCTAATATACATGGCACACTTCTTTACCGCTGTAGTTGGTATACAACTTTTAGGCTTCAGTTTTCTTCTACTCATTCCATTTGTAACAATCTTATATGTATGCTTATTTAAATGTTTCATTTTCCATCATTTTAATTCCAGGCGCAGAGTGGTGGGCACAAGATGTAGGGAAGTCTATTCCCCTGCTTGGTTGGGTTCCATTTATAGATGGTACAGTACTTCTCTCTCTCTCTCTCCTCTCTCTCTCTCTCTCTCTCTCTCTCTCTCTCTCTCTCTTTCTCTCTAGATACACACACACGCACAAATATATGTTATATATAGCTCTCTCTCACCCAAACACTAACACCCACAAAGACTTGCTAGATTTGATCTTTCATATTATTGAATTCAGGAATCCCTACCTTTGGAGCTGTTTTGTTTTTGATGATAGTTTTTGCCGTTATACCAACAGTCACATTTAAGTAAGTAATTCTTCTTTTCTTTACTGCATATCGGTATAGCATGACGTCCTTAACTAATATATTAACCCTTGAAACTCTTAGGAAAAGAAAAAATAACATTTAATGAACTGGATATTCTACATTTGCTTTATACTCGGATGGTTTTGCACATCAAAATTTGAAAATATCATTTATACATTCTAGAGTTGGCAGGAGTAGTTCTTTTTTTTTCCTATTTCTTTTATTTTATAGTTTTGACTTAGACTTGCTCTTGTTTTTGCTTCCAGTGTGCAAAATGTTTACAAGGTTGTACGCATGAGAAATGGAAGCATGCTAAAGGCCTTGGCTATGGTAATTGCATTTTTTTACGGATAACTGACATCTTGGTTTTTGATAGATTAGTAGACTTATTGGACATTTTGTATCTTTTTGTGCCAGCTGGTTCCATTTGGTGTACTATTGGCAGTAGTTCTGATATGGTATACACCACTTCCTGTAAATTTTTCCCCATCTTCAAGTTTTTGTTGTAATTTAATTTTTTAATTCCAAAATCGCAACACTTTCTATTTTGGTTTGTCCCAAATAAGGCATCATTTCTTTTTATTTTTGGCTAATTGCATAAAAAGGTAACCAACTTTGGTCTGATTTCTGTTTTGTGTAACCAACTTTATTTAGACCACAAAAAAGCCATGTATTTAATTGAAAGTAATTAGCTAAGATAACTGGCCATGTAAGATTACTAACTTTTGGATCATGTACGATTACAAATGTTTGGGGGTAAAATTGCCATTCTTAATTGAAAGTAATATCTGGATTGGGTAAAATTATAAATGTTTGGACCAGGTAAAATTGCCTCAAATCGTAATTTTGAAAATAGTTTACCTTGAAATAAGTTTCCTTAGAACGTTCTGATGGTTTCTTATGGCCTAAAAAAGTTGGTTACCTACAGTAGAATTTGGACCAAAGTTGGTTACTCTTTTATGCATTTAGCCCCTTTTGTTGGAATTTTTTTTCACAAGCCTACGCCCTACGGTCTAGCTATTTGTTGCTACCATTTATTATCTAGCTATTTGTTGCTACCAATTATTACAAGATATGGGTGAAATTGACTGTAGTCCACAAGCTTTCTCAACTTTGTCTTTCTGAGGAGCATCTTAGGCAGTTAATTATTTGTGAAAGACTTCCAATTTTCTGTGATGGAGGTTTCATTTTTATATCTCTTCTGAGTCAAAGTATTATTTCTTGTCCAGGGATTATATGTCTCCATATGATTTGATTGGGAGATACCCGCATATGGTTGTAATGGGAATTGGACTAGCATTTGGATTCCTTGTGGTAAGAGTGTAATTTTAGTTGTGCCCTTTTGTGATTTCTTTTCTAATCTTTAGAATTTGTTGATCATTGATTCATTTCTTATCTTTAGAATTATTTAAATTTATCTGTCAATAATCTTTGCAGTAAAAATTTAATTGGCTGTCAACTTTTGAGTGATAATTAAGCACAAATCCATTCTATATATAACTAGTTTCATACCGGATAGACCTGCAATATGTATCTTTATTGAATATTTCACAACTTTCAAATTTAATAGTTTAACAACCCACTTTTATAACATTTTGAGCGAAGGCTAAATATTAATCTGTTTGCAGGGAAGGATGATATTGGCCCACTTGTGTGATGAGCCTAAGGGATTGAAAACTAGTATGTCCATGGTAAGTTTGGTTTTGTTAAGAATTTAGCTACCATATTTCTTCTACTATAGATTCTGTTTTTTGTCACTAGCCTTCCTAATTTTGGTAAGGAAGTAGGTTTGTGTAATAGAAGTGGCAAATATGGGTGGGACTGGGTCGGAATGGGTAATGGGTCTGTTAATTTTTTTATTAGTTGTTTTATAATCAGGAACGATATTTGCACCTCAACCGTAACAATCTGCTGCCAGAATATCATTTGGGCCACCATTTTTTGCCATCAGAAATCCGTTTGACTGCCAGTCAGTTCGGTTTTGCTTTGTTGCTCTCACAAGTTCTGTTCAAGTGTCTTCGTTCGTTTTATTGCCGCCGTCTTTTGTTCTAGAAAACCACCCTTCACATGATCTCCCGAGAACCACTGCCGCTGTCCTGACATGAACTTCTGTTTCTTCAGATTTGTCACCCCTATTTCGAGTTTTCATGTTAATTGCTCGTCTTTGTTACGGTTTCATGCCTGTGATTCTGTTCCTGTTTTCTTGCCTATTTGCCTGTTTCGGTTCCACTTGCTGCCCATGTTATATTGTTATGTTCTGGTTCAAGTTCTTGTTTGGTTTTCTGCTACGGTTCTTGATCTGGTTTTCAGCTCCTGTCCCTCCTTCACCTGGTTTTCAGCTCACATCCCTGCTCCAGATGTTGCGGATTCCTGCTTCTGTTCTTGTTTTTTCAAGTTCCAGTCCCAGATACGCTTTCATGTCCAGTTTCTAGATTCCGGTACGTAGCAAGAGTTTAAGATGCAAGTTTGGCATGATTAACATCTATGCTCCAACTGAAGGGATATTAATTACAATATTTGTTATTTTATCATTGGGGTGTACTTGTGTTTAGCTCAAGTTAGGTTTCTCTACTAGGATTTCTGTTTTTTTCATATATATATGGAGGGTTCCCCTCTATTGTAATTTTAGCATTCAGTCAATATTAATTCTAGTATCTTTTATAGGGTCGATCAAAGTTGGTGAATAAGTCATAGGTTGGGTGGGTTTATCCAAGTAGTATAAGCTTTTTCCCTTTTATTTTTTTTGGTCACTGCAATACAGCAAAGAAGCAGCACATGCATTAAATATATAATTAACAATATATAATAGGTTTAAAAGCTGTTTTTGTTAAACTAAATGTATAAAGTAATGACATTGACATTTTATTTTCCTTGCTTATACTCCAGTCCTTGTTCTATCTCCCACTCGCAATTGCAAATGCACTCACTGCCTGGTTAAATGAGGGGTATGTTCCATTTGACTTAAAAGCACACTTTTTTTTCTTCCAAAATTTGGATGATGTAGTGAATTTTTTATTTCTTAATCTACTGGTTATAGTTGATGATATTCATGTGTGGCAGAATTCCCCTAGTTGATGATAAATGGGTTCTTCTCGGCTTCTGTCTATACACAGGTATGATTGTTAATCATGATATTATCAAATTAAAGTAATTTAAGTTTCCTCTTAACATGATTATGTGAGAGTTTCCATCTTTGGAATATCCCATGAAAATTAGAACACATCTTTTTTGCAACTTCTAGTAATATTTTGTATTTCTCATTGTCATCATTAGCAAAATAACATTGGTTTTCATTTACAAAGTTTCAGCATTTCTTTTGCATTAAAGGGTATATAAATGTTTGAATAATAGTAAACCATCTACCAGGTGCACTGTATCTACACTTTGCTACATCAGTCATTCATGAGATAACAACAGCTCTTGGAATTTATTGTTTCAGGCAAGTACTTATTAAACTGATGTCATTAACCAAAACCCAATACAATGATTCAGCAGATGCATAAAATTTGGTTCACACTCACCCAAAATGATGCTCAAAGACGTGCACTTTCTGTCTGGCACAGAAATTGTATGTCTTCGAAACGCACCAATTGGGACTGGGTGCTTGTGGCACAAATAGTATGTCTTTTCTTAATTTGCCTGCTAATTTTCTGGTTCATAATATCAGGATCACAAGAAAAGAGGCTTGAGACTTGTCCTGTAAAAAGGTATGTTTTGTTCCTAGGTGACAAAATTTCCAGGTTGGGCAAAACTGGTCAAAATAGGTTCATGTCCGAACAGGTAATTTTTAGTACGACATCAGCTTGCATTGATCCACAAACACTTTGCCCATTTTTAGAAATAATTAGAGGGCGCACACAGAGTCACAGACTGTACTACCACAGTAAATAAAATAATTTAGCACATTGATAAAAAATATATGTTGGCATCTTTCACCCATTTAAACCGGATCCCTTTTAGCTAACTTTTTTCGACCCATTTGACCCGTTTGTGTTAACAGTCAACACCTAACTCGAAATGGCACTTCAACAAGTACACGAGTCGTGTCGACACACTACTTCCATCGGCATTAATGTTGAGAATTTTAATTGGTTTTCTAGGGTCATGATGATCTGGTACTCTTCCTACTTGACAATACAATCAAATGCAATGGCTGAAAATAGATCACAGGTTTCCATCTGGATTCAGTCTTTGTGTTCTTTAATGTAGTTTAAGATTTAGTTATTGTGAGCAGAAGTAGATTATGTTCTATATTCAAATTTTGAAATTAACTTTATTTGACCGGATTATGTCATATAATATGTTTTTGTTTATAATTGATATAAATCAGAGAGTGGTGACTAACAAAAGTTGCACATTGTTATTTCGAACAAATTAAAAGCGATTTATGAGTGGTTTGAAATAACATTGTATGGTTACAACTACAAGTATAAACAAGTTCAGCTAAGCTCGAGCTTAGCTCTTTTAAAGTGTTTGAGCTCTGCTTGTTTAGTGTCGTATATTTAAAACACGAGCTTAGCTCATTTATAGGGGTGTAAACAAGTTGAGCCGAGCTCGTTAGCTCCTTTAAAGTGTTCGAGATCGGCTTGTCTATGGCTGTATTTTTAAAGCTCGACTGGGTTTGTGAGTAGTTTCTCAAATTTAGTTTCGACTTGGATGATCTCATTTATTATTTATTAGTACTTATATATAGTTATAGTCATGACTTTTATAAACAACATAGTATATATTAATCAATTATTTTATCATAAACTTTATATACAATAATACTCATTATATAAGATATGTATAATACACTAAATAAAATAATATATATAGAAGTCTAGCTTAGGCTGATAAGTTTGCTTTTGCTTGAGCTTAATATATTGAGCTTGATATATGAAGCCTGAACCCGAACTAGTTTATTGAATGAAAGGGTTTTTCAAACTCGACTCGATTCAAGTCTTTAGTGAACAGATCCCAAGTAGTTCGTGAGGAGTTGCGATTGTTTGCATATCTAGATGTAAGTTTTGAATAACCCCTCTCTCAATACATACGCACAAACACGTGTATTCTTGGTCTTATTAAAATAAATTATTGTAGTTGGGCAACTCGTCAGGAACTTTGAGATAACCTTGTTAAAATAGAGTCCTGCTGTAAGGAGCTTGAGCACGTTTTCATACCGGAGCTGGTTAATTAATAAATGAGTTCGAACCCGGGCCTTACATATCGATTTTAACTAGGCTCGCAGGTCAACATGAGCATATACTTGTGTATTTTTTTATTTGTAGTTTCTGGTTGGCATATTAAATATAAAGTTTAAAATATTATCGTTAAGTATAAAATTATGACAAAATAATTAAATAATATATGTTTTACTATACATTGTTGTGCTATTAGAAAGACACAGAGAAGGTAACAAACATAAAGATGTTGGTGTGGATATGTAGGTACATAAGATTAGATCAGATAAGAAAGGATGTATTTAGAGATAGATTAGGATGAACTAGTATAACTGATAACATAAGAGATGGAAGATTTAGATGATCCGGGTATGTTAAGAGTAGGCAGATGATAACATCGGTTAGGGTAGTCGATACACTTAGATAGAGGGGAGCAGTGAATTGGAAGAAGATGATTAGACATAATTTATTGGAGTTGCACCTTTTTGACGACATGGTCCAGCATAGAGGTACCTGCACATGTATGATTAAGGTTAATGATGTTTAGATGATGGTTCAAATATATCTTATGCATGTCTTAGTTATGACTTAGGGGATTAGTTCTGTTTTATCATCATTTTAGTAGTCTTTGCTTGTTATCATTTGATTGTGTATTGACATTATGTGTTTTCTCTTGAGCATTATATATTGTATATGGATGTCTTACGATCCGTGTATATGTACATCTTACTTTCTTTTATGTATGGATAACTTATGATCCCATGTATATGGTTGTTTATTGTATGTTTTCTATCACCTACTATATATTGATCACGTAGTGTGTGATGCTTGTTTGCCTATGCTAATTGTGTGCTCCTTGTTTATACTGTTGTACATGGTGTTTTTGATGGTCTAGTTTATATTGATTGTGCATTATATTTTTTATTTGAATAACTTGACTATGGATGATATTTACCGAGTTTGGTTATGTTTGTGGTTATGGTATGTTATATTATAACAATCATAAATATAAATGTTTATAAAACTAAGTACAGATTATGTAAATCAAATAATTCAAAACTAATAAATAATAAACAGACTAGCCCAAGCTTGAAAACAAAAATAAACAGACTAGCCCGAGCTTGAAAACAAATACTTAGGATCGTGTACGAGCTTTAGAAATAGAGCTTAAAAATGTAATAAATAGTTTTAAATTTACTACAGATCATATTAAATTTATAATTGAGCCTGTATGTTATATCTTTTTTAACTGTTTGTAAAATTAGAAAGAAAAATTTTATGAAAAAAAGATTATAATAAATATCACTATGACATGATATAATGACGTGGCAAGAGGCCTAGTGTGCTACTATTGTTGATGGGACCCACCGAGGTCTTCACATATTCCGACTCTGATGGAGAAAAATGAACAAATCATCGTCTAGTAGTATTGATGATTACACGTGTAAAAATTATGACTTTAAATCTTTAAAAGTATAAAATGATATAGAATATAAAAATTTCAAAATTGTTTTTTTCCCCCCTAAAAATAGAGCCATTGAATATAACGATAGCCGCTGTGCTTCCTTTCATTCTGTTCTAGTCATAAGTACCACCTTAAACAACTATTTAATTGTTAGTTAAGCTGTTTGAACAATTTACACTATGGTCCCTTATAAACTTACAATTGATAATTCTTGCCTAAATTTCTTGTCAATACGTAACAATACTCTCCCTATAAAAAATTCTTGTTTTCAAGAAGCGAAACATAACTTGAATCCTACAAGAATTCCCAAGTAGCTTTAGTCGCACGGAGTCTTTGCCAATGAACAAGAATCTTAACAGCTGCTTTCTTGCCACATCGAACTAGTTGCGTATAAATGGTATCTCTTGGTTGTAAAAGGTCTCTAGAATTTCACTGCAAACGTAGCTAGATTAAATTGAACGCGTGAATCATAGTATATTTTTGTTTTCTTAGTTGTTCTTGCACTTTCAACTGGTTTTGGTATTGTAATCATGGATGTTTCTCGAGTCACACATTTCCTAACATATTTTGCTTAGACTTTCGCGCTTGGTAATGGTTTCCCAATGCGCATATGCGATGCTTTTAATGGGAAACTAAAGAAGCTCATATTCGAAGACGTGGAGTGCTTCGAATGTGAAATAGTTGTTTGACTCTTGATGTTGTGGCTTTAAAGTTAATAATGGTATGTTTGAAATTTTAAAGTTAAGAGATGTTCATGATTTTAAAGTTTTGAAAAAGTAAAAGCAAAATGTTAATAGAGTTAAGTTCGGTTTTGCTCCCTAAGGTTTGATAAAATAATCATTTTCCTCCAAAAGATTAAAAATATCAATTTAACTCCAAAAGTTTCAAAGTTGTTTCAGTTTCAATTCAAAGTTTTATTAAGTGTTTCAACTTGAATCCAAAATAATAAAATTTTTGAACAGAAATTGAAACAACTTATAAAACTTTGGAGGTAAATTAATATTTTTAATATTTTGAAGAAAAATGGATACTTTTGTAAATCCTTAGAAAGCAAAATTGAAATTAACTCATGTTCCATCATAAATCTGGTTATTAATTGTTTAAGTTATCTTTTTGCAACGAATTTGAATCGGATTTAATTTATAATTTTGTGTGATTATTTCTTCAATGCAATTAGCCATGGATGGATATTATGCGGACGAAAAAGCCTTTATGAAAATTGTCCCCATTTCCTGGTTTCCATGACCTTTTTGGTGATGGCATTTGTTCCATCCTAAATCTGTCACTAATACTTGACCATGTACTAGTGGTTTTATATATTTTAAACCGACGAACACCCTTTACATTATACCTACTTTAGGTTTAATTTTATAAAATACTTGCATTCTCTGGGATTTAAACCTATAATATATGGTTGGGAGTACACCGTTTTACAACTAGGAAGTCTCTAAGGAGACGATTCTACTGGAATGGCCAGTATTAATGTACCAGATATGAAATCAATATATATTTCTGCAGGAACCAACATTGTTAAAACCAAAGCGCTAATTATACTCATTGCTTGTTCGGTTCACAATGGTTGAACCATCATCGGTTACACCGGGTCACTTGCATTTTTTTGGTGAACGGACTGGTTTTAGATAGGGATGTTCATGCTCCAGTTTGGCCGGTTTTGACATAAATTTTGGGCCAAACCAGTAACTACGGTTTTTCAAAAAAGTAAACCGAACCGATAAGATTGGTTAGGTAGACTAGACCAACCGGACCTATGAAAACGGTTTGGTTTGGACGGTTTACCGGATTGAACCAAGTTTTTAAAATTTGTTAAATATTTATTAACAAGTCGGTTCACTTAAAGTTTAACAACAACTTGCTTTCTTACTCTTTTTCTTGATATTTATAATTTGTTAGTAGTTAAACAATATTTTAATTAGTTATATATAAACATGAAAAATGCTCAAACATGAGTAACCTTTTAATTCGTACAATTATAGAAACACATATCGAAAGGTGATTATCTCATACGAATCCTTTATTAGAAGATAATAATACAACTGTTAAAGGTCATAAAAAAATTAAGGTGTAAGCCAAACAATCCGTTCAAAAAGTATTATAAATTTATAATAAACTTCATAAGTAATAATGTATTTTAACTTTCAAAAGTAAAGTATTAAGTTTAACCTTTTTACATTTGTTATCTGTTAAGATGATATTATATATATAGACACACACATACAAACATATATATTTAAACATAAATATGACCGGTCTGGTTTACAGGGTTTAATCTAAAGCGCAAACCAAAAACCGAACCATCAAAGCAGGTTTTTCAAAATGCAAACCATAAACCGAACAATCAAATTTTTTTACGGCCAAACCGACTTAATTTCTTTAGTTCGGGCAATTCCTGTTTGAGAACAACTCTAGTTTAAGTAAACTAGGTTTTCCCGACCCATGCGTTGCGCGGGCAATTCCACCATGATCGCAAATATCAAAATGTGAATGCAATAACACGTTGCGGCAGTATTGTACATGACGTAATAACGTATAGACTAACAATCGACCCGACTTGTCTTCATACTAACTTTACGTTGAATCTTAAACTAACTCGAATTTATACCGTTGAATGAAAACATTTTATATTTGAGCCGACTCTTTTTCAAACAAAATTATATCAAAACATAGTCCAACTCAAAACATATACAAAAAACACATGCAGTTTTGTAGTATGCGGCGTGATAAAGTATAAATTATGATCGTCCCGACCCGTTTTCAAAATAAAATTACATTAAAACAAATAGTAACACGGCTTTATACCATCGAACAAAGACATTTTAAATTCGACCACTCATTTCAAAAGAAAAAAAAATTACATCAAAACACAGGAAAACATCAAAACATAGAAGTATGCACGAAACCATTTTATATTTGACTCGACACGTAAACCCAAAACTCTAGAAATCTAAAGAGGTTAGACATTTTATAAAGTTTTAAAATGTGTTAGGATGTGAATGTGTCAAAATTAACCGGTTGAAAAGTTTAATAAACATTCAATAAATAAGTTATTAAATATTATTATTTAATAGTCAAATTAAAAGATATTATTATTATTAAAGCTAAACAGTCAAACCGTTAATCGATTTGATTTACATCTATACAACACCTTTAAACCATCGATTACCTAGTAATCTCGACCGAACCAGACCTTAATCATCCCCACCTCGATCCACCGAACCGGACCATAATTATATCCACCTCCAATCAAAACAACTATTACATATACAACAATTAAAAACATTTATTCAATTACTATTAAATGATTATTATTATCAATATATTATTTAAATAAACAATTATTAAACAATTGCTATTAAATAATAATTATTATTATAATTAATTAATTATCTCTACTGCTATATAATACAAAACCCATGGGTAGATTGATAATTTTCTATTTTTATAAGACACTTAAAACAACTATTTAAACATACCGTACAAAGGTTTTATGCAAGTGTTTCTAAATTGAATTCTAATTAATACATGAGTTAATGCATATGATTAAATTCTTTATATTAAGTAATACTTTATTTATAATAATTTAAATTAACATTATATTTATATTTTTATTTATATTTTACTATTTAAATTAAGTATTATATTATTAACTAAATACTATTTATTAAATATTTACATAGTTATACTACTACTACTACTACTACTACTACTAATAATAATAATAATAATAATAATAATAATAATAATAATAACAACAACAATAAGAACGATAACGACGACGACGACGAAGACGACGACGACGACAGCCACAGCAACAACAACGACAGCGGCGGTGGCGGCAGGCGGCGGCGGCGGCGGCAGGTAGGCAGCAGCAGCAACAACCCCAATAAAAAAAAAAAAAAAAAAAAAAAAATAATAATAATAATAATAATAATAATAATAATAATAATAATAATAATAATAATAATAATAATAATAATAATATAATATAATATAATAATAATAATAATAATAATAATAATAATAATAATAATAATAATAATAATAATAATAATTATTATTATAATAATAATAATAATAATAATAATAATAATAATAATAATAATAATAATAATAATTATAATAATAATAATAATAATAATAATAATAATAATAATAATAATAATAATAATAATAATAATAATAATAATAATAATAATAATAATAATAATAATGCAGGACTGGGTAAGGGTACTTAACACTTAGTTTCATACTGATGAGAGATCTTAGATCACTTAACAATTCAAATAGGAAACTGGTAACTAGAGATAGATGATACTAAAAACACAAGTAAATTAAAGAGACAGAACTAAGAACAACACAAGATTGGTTTTCAAGGATGTTGTATATTGATCTCAAGTTCTTTTACAAGTGTTACAAAGCATAAAGAAATTACAAGGACCTGAGACACTTTTATACTACAACCTACAACCGTCACTTACATGTAAAGACAGTTGGGATTTGACTAATCTAGACAACAAGATCAATCTAAAGTCAAAATGCATATTGCCTTTTGACTAGTGACTATGACATGCCATAGCTCACTGACTTTTCCTAATGTAAAAAGTCTACAGGAACAAGTAAAATAAGTTACAAACAAAGACCATTCTTACTTTTTGATAAAGCATGAGAGTTTCACCAACTTGTGTAAAGTAGGTGAACCACCAGAGCAGGCAGCGAAAAGTGTGCCAGTTCATTCAATTCATCTAAGGGGTGGAAGATGAGTTCATCAACATTATAGTTTCTGGTTCCCAGGTAGTTTAGCCTGGCTGCCCTTAACTCATCTTTCTGAGTGTTTAGCCTGGGGGCAGCCCTGATTGCAGCTTCCATAAACCCTGGGGAACCACTTGAACTCTCTCCTCTCAGCTTCCACTTCCTCTCTCTTTTCTCCTCCTCAATCTCCTCGGGAGTCATTTTCCTTTTGCCTTTGTCATCCACAGGCTTTGGTGACTCAGGCTGGAGAGAGCTTTGGCCTTTATTTCTTGGTTCAGCTATCAAGCTCTGGCCAGAGAGAGGTTGTAAAACACCATCACCAGCTGGTGTTTCACTGAGGGTAATGGGTGCAGAGGGAGATCCTGTCTCAAGGTTCACAGGTTCAACCTCTGGGCCTTCAGTCAAGGTTTTCCCTTCGAAGCTAATCTCTGGGTCTACCTCAATATCCAGTTGACCAAAGATCTCACCTGCTAGCCTCTGTCTATATAATTTTGATCTCAATTTAAATGCCTCTAGCACCCTGTCTTGGATTCTTTCTGCCAATTTTGCTGCTTGTCTGTTATTGCTTGGGTTGACAAGTGGCAGATCTACCAAGTTGATGCTCTCATAGAAACTCAGGTGTGAAATGTTAAGAACTTCTAGTTGACCCTGTGCTCTAGAGACCACAAGAGCTCTCCTATTGCTGTCATACCCCCAACCCCAGATTGGGTTCTCAAAAGGGGTAGACATTGCTCTTTGTATTCCCTCCTCAAACAGTTGTTGGATGAGCAACTTCAGATCACTATCCAGAGGAGGTTGCTGAGTATGAACAACTCCAAGATAGGATGGTGATTCCTCTATGTCCATACTCTGGGAAGAACTCCCAGGTTCTGTGATTGTCAGAATTTCCTCCCCCTTTTTGGTAGCATCACCCTCTTGCATAGGTGAGCTGGGAGAGTGATCCATGACATCCACAGGTTCTTGTGGACCTGGATGAGTTGTCCTCATGGGTCTCTCAGCCAACTTTCCCTTGAGATCGGTGATCTCAAGTTCCTGGTTATTGACCCTCTTCTGTAAGATAGTCACCTGAGATTCCAGGTGAGCTACCTTTGAAACAAAATAGGTGCAAAGATGTGACAGTTTGTGCACCTTTTGTTGCAGACTCCCCTCATCTTCAGATGAAGAATCATTAGAGGATGAGAGAATTGGACCTAAGTCTTCTTCCTCACCACCAGCATAGGTTTCTTGGCTGCTGGATTTCCCCTGCCTAATGACAACTTCCAGAGAAGTGTCAAGAGGATGGGTTGCCATGGTAGAGGTCCTAGTAATGTTATCACTTACAAAGGTGATAGCCTCTGCCATATGGATTTCCTGAATAAGTTCAGGACTATCCACCTCAGTAGGGGGTTGCTGATGTGGGCTAGAGATGGGGGAAGCAGGAGTACTCATCTCTCCTTGAGTGTGGGAAGAGAGGAGAAACTCATGGTACTCACTGAAGCCCAAATCTTCATCAGAATAGAAGTCAAGGCTGGGAATGGGGCGGTTTAGATCAAGAGGTTGGGGATGGTAGCTTTCTCCAGAAGGTTGATCACTAGAGTGTTGAGACTCAGAGTGATGGCTTAAGGCTGTTTGTGGGGTTGTGAGCTCATCATGCTGAGCATGAGGAACCTCAGCACTGATTGGTTGAAAGATGGGAGTGGTCTGCTCCTCAGGGGAAGTGGGAGCTCGAGATTCCACTTCCTCCTGTATGGGTTCTGATATGGGGGCCTGCACATGCTCAGTAGCAAGTGCAGGGGTTCGTTGGGATTTTCTTTTATAGGTGATGGTGATGGTAGGTTGTGTTTGAGGTAGTTGAGAGGAGGAGGGTGTTGATTCAACACTAGCTGGTGCTGCTAGGTTTTCACCCTGAGCAGTGAGCTTAAACATTTTTTGGACAAGGGCTGTTTCCACCCCAGAGAAGCCAACAGTTGGCTTCTTCAAGATTTTGAAGATGTCGGGCCTCATTTGTCATATTTTAATAATATTACCTGTTCCCCTCAACTGTGGTCCCAACTCACAGTTGAGAATGTGTTGAACATACTTAGGGAACATGTAGTACTCTAAGGAGTCCAAGTTTGCAAGTAAATTAGTATATACAAACTGAGAGTACCTGAACTTGACCCTTTGTACCATCCCATGGACTATAAAGGAGAGGTCTTCTGGAACTTGATCCCATCCTCCATGCTTGTTAGAAAGGCTATGAATGACGACATGGAGGAGGTATTTCCATTGAGATGAGACCTTCCCCTTCCTGAAGGTTTTGACTGAGAAGTCACCTTCATAGCCCATCTGCTGAAAGGAGTGGTTGACAGCAGATTTAGGAAAGGACAGCTCACCTGCTTCATCATCCAGCTTCAAATGGGTGTTTATGATGGCCGGAGTGATGAAAACTGTCCTCCCCTGCACTGTAGTAGACAGTGCCTTCTCCTCGTCTATGGTTACCTCTTGACAGGTCCTCCAGAACTTAAGCAACTGATCCTCATAGAGAGGAGGATCAATTGTAAGGGAGGTGAAGTAGTATGACGAAGAAAGGTACCTACACACATCTGAGAAGCTTGGATCCTTCTCAGAGTGTAACAGGGCAACCTGATTGTGTTGCCTGTGTAGGTGCATGGAAAAATCAGGGTCGTTGCAACGATCAATGTTGGCCATTTGAGGAAGCTTTTGCAGTGAAGAAAGGAAGAAGAAGATGAAATTTAGGGGTAAATTTAGGGTAAGGATCAGTGAGAGTAGAGAGACGAAATAGAACCGTTAGGAAGATATATGTCATGGATTTGAGACAAAGTTATGACCAGAAGATAAACTTTGAAATCCACAAGTCGGGTCCTACTTCTGAAAAAATGGGCCCAAAAAGTTAGTTTTCTTGGATGTTGTAAAACTTCCGAAGGCAATTTTCGCTTCGGAAGCTTTTTAGAAAAGCTTCTGAAGGCAAGTTTTGCTTCGGAAGATATTTCAAAGAATTTTGAAAATTTGGCTTCGGAAGAAGTGAACAAGTCTTCCGAGACTTAGTTGCTTTCGGAAGATATTTGTTCTTTGAATACATTTAAGTGCTTGTATACAAATTTAAGCTTCGGAAGATACTCCAAGAATTTCTTCTGAAGGTAAATCTTAGATAAGCTGTTAAATGATTTAAAGACATAAATTTCTTCCGAAGGCAATTTGAGTTCTTCCGAAGGTAAATTTTCACAAATATGAGGAATATCAGTTAAAAGTTAGTTATCTTCCAAAGGGAACTGGGCTTATGTGGTGATCTAATAGACAACTTAGGACACACATTTTTAGAAAATAAAGTTGATTAAGTTATTAAGGAAAATCTATTCAAAGTTAATCATCCTAATAGCTGATACAAGATATTTAAATCTCTGTTCATCAAATGCCTTTATGAACAGATCAGCATATTGTTCATTTGTGTTAACTTTGATTAGTTTGATCAATCCTTTTTTCAAAATTATCCCTAATCAGATGATACCTGATGTTTATATGTTTAGTCCTTGAGTGCTGCACAGGATTTTCTATAATAGAGATGGCACTGTTGTTGTCTATGTGGATGGAAGTCTCCTTGAAGTTGAACCCATAGTCTAGCATCTGATTCTGAATCCAAAGCACTTGAGCACAATAGCTTACAACAGCAATGTATTCAGCTTCAGCAGTTGATGCAGACACACATGATTGCTTCTTGCATTGCCAAGAGACTATCCTTCCACCAAGGAATTGACATCCCCCAGATGTGGACTTTGCAGTCATGTTGCAGCCACCATAATCACTATCTGTATAAGCATGTAGATTAAAGTCTGAATTCTTTGGATACCAAAGGCCTAGATTTGGAGCACCTTTGAGGCATCTGAGAATCCTTTTGACAGTGATTAGTTGTGACATCTTGGGGTTGGTTTGATATCTTGCACATATACATGTGGCAAACATAATATCAGGCCTGCTAGCAGTAAGATACATAAATGAACCAATCATAGCCCTATAGAGATGTTCATCAACACACTCCTCCTTAAGATCAGGACCAACGAAGTGGTTTCTGGCTATGGGTGTCTTTGCAACCTTACAGTCAGTCATCTTGAATCTTGTAAGTATGTCCTGTACATACTTTGACTGACTAATGAAGATGTCATCTTCAACCTGCTTCACTTGAATTCCTAGAAAGAAACTGAGTTCCCCCATGGCACTCATTTCAAATCTATTCTTCATCAGCATCTCAAAGTCTTTGCAGAGCTTTGGATTAGTTGAACCAAAGATGATGTCATCTACATATATTTGAACTAGTAGTATGTCATTCCCTGTTTCTTTGATGAAGAGATTCCTATCAATAGTACCTCTTTTGTATCCATGATGACAGAGGTATGTTGATAGTGTCTCATACCACTTTCTTGGAGCTTGATGCAGTCCATATTGTGCTTTATCAAGCTTACAGACATAATCAGGATGATCTGGGTCTGCAATGCTAGGTGGTTGTTTAATATAAACTTCTTCATCAATCACCCCAAGAGAAAAGCACATTTCACATCATAAGCCAGGAATATTCTTACAGCTTCAAGTCTTGCAACTGGAGCAAAAACATCAGTGTAATCGATCCCTTCTTCTTGAGTGTATCCTTGGACAACCAGTCTAGCCTTGTTCTTGATAATAATCCCTCTATCATCCTTCTTATTCCTGAATACCCATTTGGTACCTATGACAGTCTTCCCTTGAGGAAGAGGACATAAGTTCCACACCTTCTGTCTTCTGATTTGAAGCAGCTTATCTTGCATAGCTTTAATCCAGCTTCCATCCTTCAAAGCCTCATCAACTTTCTTCGGCTCTATCTGGGATAAGAAACAAGCATGTAGACAAACATGGCTGTCATGAGTTTGTCCTCTTGTTCTTACCCCTGAGTCAATATTTCCAATGATGTTTGTGGTGGGATGTGACTTGTGGATCCGTAGTTGAGGGATCACAGCAAGTTAGTTGGACAGATCTAAATTAGAGAAATTCTGATCTGGCAATAAGGTGTCTCCCACTATATCAGCACACTTATCAAGAGAAACTTGATCCAATGAGTGTGTGACATCATTCATGTTGTCTTCAATGGAGTGGTTATCAGCATCAAGATATTATTGATCACTGTCACCACCTCCAGTTCCTCCTGCATTAGAAGTTTCTTCTCCTGAATTCTGAGCCTCTGAGCTGGAATGTAAAGGCAATTCAGTTGAATCAGCAGTATTTGTCATGCTTATGCTAATAGGAGCCTTAATTACAGGGTTAGTCACCACTGGAGCTGAAGTAGTCTTCTTGGTTGGTCTTCTCAGCTCAAATCTTGGATCAGGATCTTCTGTTGATCTGTTATCTGTAGATCCTGAAACACTCTCACAAGACTTGTTAAAACAGTTGGTAACTAAATCAAGATCAAACAGCCACTCCGAACCAGAACCTTTCACACAGGGTGTGTGTTCATTGAAAGTCACATTGGCTGACTCCTCAATGATTCTAGTTCTGAGATTGTATACTTTATATGCCTTCAATGGAGTGGTTATCAGCATTAAGAAATTATTGATCACTGTCATCACCTCTAGTTCCTCCTACATTAGAAGTTCCTTCTCCTGAATTCTGAGCCTCTGAGCTGGAATGTAAAGGCAATTCAGTTGAATGAGCAGTATTTGTCATGCTTATGCTGATAGGAGCCTTAATTACAGGGTTAGTCACTACTGGAGCTGAAGTAGTCTTCATGGTTGGTCTTCTCAACTCAAATCTTGGATCAGGATCTTCTGTTGATCTGTTATCTGTAGATCCTGAAACATTCTCATAAGACTTGTTAAAACAGTTGGTAACTAAATCAAGATCAAACAAGCAATCCGAACCAGAACCTTTCACACAGGGTGTGTGTTCATTGAAAGTCACATTGGCTGACTCCTCGATGATCTGTTATCTGTGGATCCTGAAACATTCTCACAAGACTTGTTAAAACAGTTGGTAACTAAATCAAGATCAAACAGCCAATCCGAACTAGAACCTTTCACACAGGGTGTGTGTTCATTGAAAGTCACATTGGCTGACTCCTCAATGATTCTAGTTCTGAGATTGTATACTCTATATGCCTTAGCTTGAGAAGAGTATCCAACAAAGTGTCCATCATCTGACTTCTCAGCAAACTTGGCTATTTGATCTTTGGTATTCAAGATGGTGCAAGGACATCCAAATGTTCTGAGAAAACCAATGAATGGTCTCCTTTTGTGCCACAGTTCATAAGGAGTCTTACCATGTGTCTTAACCACTAAAACTCTGTTCCGCACATAGCAGGCTGTGTTGACAGCCTCTGCCCAGAAGGTGATAGGCAGTTTAGAGTCAGACAACATGGTTCTAACAGCTTCAATAAGTGTCCTGTTTCTCCTCTCAGCAACACCATTTTGCTGAGGAGTCCTGGGAGCACTATATTGTCTTGAAATACCATTTTCATCACAAAATGTATCAAGGATATGATTTTTAAATTCAGCTCCTTGATCACATCTTATGGTCTTGACCTTGTGATCAGATTGATTCTCAATTTTCAGAATGAAGTTCTTTAAGATTTCAGGGGTTTCATCCTTAGTTCTAAGGAAAAACACCCAAGTGAATCTTGTGAAATCATCTGTGATCACTAAACAATAAGAGGTCCTTCCTAGACTTATTACACTAATGGGGCCAAACAGATCCATATGTAACAAGTGTAAGGGAGTAGTGATAGAGTTCATTTCCTTTAACTTGTGAGACACTTTATGTTGCTTCCCTTTCAGGCATGCAACACAGTGGTCATCACTTGTAAACTCTTTCTTTGGCATTCCAGTTACCAAATCATTCTTAATCAATTTATTCATGTTTTTAAAGTTTACATGGCACATTCTTTTATGCGAAAGGAAAGACTCATCACTATTTTCTTTAGACAGAAAGCAAGAAACTTCTCCAGAGGGAGATGTTTCCTGCAGATCCATCTTGTACATGTTCCCTCTCCTGGGGCCTCTGAGCAGAATATGCTCTTGAGGAATATCAACCCCGGGCTTGAGAACAATGCACTCATGCTCAGTAAAGAGCATGTGATGTTTTTGGTCACAAAATCAGGACACACTCAAAAGATTGTATCCAAGCTCCTTGACAAAGGTTACCTTCTCAATACTGAGCTAACTATTTATAACCTTACCCCTGCCAGTAATGTAACCTTTTGCATCTCCTCCAAAAGCAACTGGTCCTCCATCAAATCTTTCAAAGTTTTGATGTAAGGACTCATTGTCTATCATGTGCCTGGAGCAGCCACTATTAATGATCCACATATTTCTGTTTGCCTTTGGCTATCCCTGCACAAAAGGAGATGATTTAGTTACATTTGGAAACCCAAGCCTCATTGGTCTTGGGCTTGTTAAAATGAGTTGAAGGCAATGAAACAGTAAGTGATCCTATGTTCAGGCTCTGAGGATCATTTGCTGTTGTTGATGAAGAATCTTCAGTCATACGGTCTTCCTTCATCTTCCACACCACCTTTGGAAAATTTGGCTTGACCTTCAAAGCTTTGGAAGCTTTTGTAGCTTCGGAAGATTTGGAGACTGGACCTTCTAAAGATCTTGCTTTCACTACAGCAAGCTTCAGTACTTCGGAAGCATTCCTTTCTTCCGAGACCAAATTTTCTTCCGAAAGCAATTTTTCACTTGCCTTCTTCTTTATTTTGGAGCTTCCGAAGGAAACAGATTTTCCTTCCAAAGCTTTCTTTTCCTTCTTCTTCCCAGAAGCCATTTCTTTAACCATGTGGATAGTACTTTTAGGATTGTAGAAGCAATCCTTAGCCAGATGAGAAGTGCTACCACACATGATGCAGTCCATTTGCTTCCTTCTGGGAGTCTTCTTCTGAGAGCAAGACTGAACTTCAACACTTTCTTTCTCCAGCTTCTTCTTCACATATGATGCAGCAATTTTCTTAGGGAGAGAATTACTCTTGGAGGAGGATGGTTCAGACTGTGTAGCAGTGGTACATAGCAATTTAGTCTTCTCTTTGCTGGAATGAGTTAGAACTGTACTAAAACTCCTGGTACTAGAGTTTGTAGTTGATTCCTCAGCCTTTACCACTTCAAACCCTGTAGAGATGAACGCTTGTTTTTGTTTGGGGTCAAAAGTGGCCTTGATCTCTTGAGCCTTCTTTGATCTTTTCTTTGCTCTTCTGATCAAGTTCTTCCTCTTTGTCTTTGTCATACCAGCCTTCTTACTCTCCTCAGGAGCATGGTGACCATTTTGGATTGACTCTTTTCACTCATTTCAGAATCGTCCCTCACCATCTCCTCTTCATCCTCTTTAACACTAGGGTCTGTGAGGGGAAACTCATCTTCACCAGTTCCACACCTTGGAGATCTTACAGATAATAGAGTGTGTGGAGGAGCTATCTCACAAGATCCCAGTCCCTGCTTATTCTGATAACAATCTTTTGCATGCAGAGATGAGGATATTATGTTTTTGAAGGTCTCTTCTTCAAGAACACATTTTTCTGCCCTGGCTTTGCTGATCACAAGCTCAGCCTGACATTCAGTCAACTTAGTAACAAGATCTTTTATTTGAGTCTTGTAGTTTGTTTGCTCATGTTTAAGAGTTGAAATTGTTTTCTCTAGATCTTCTATTTTAAGCTTATAATCATTTTTTTTTAAAATCAGCTTTTAAAATGTTTAAAGACTCAATATCAGATCTCATTTCTAAGTTTTAGGACCTGTATCTGTTTACTTTAGCAATACATTCAGGAGAGCAAAGATGTTCTAATACCTTGGATTCATCATGGTCAGCCATGAGTGCTTGATTTGGAGAAGCATCTTCAGCTTGGAAGCTCCAGTCAAAGCTTCCTTCTTCAATAGCAACTGCAGCTTGCTGTCTTGGCTTCTCATTCTGGTGCCCTCCTTCAGTGTAGTTTGGCTTAGATGATGCTTGGCCACCATTTGACTTAGGTGCCTTGCATTCTCTGGCAAAATGTCCTATCTGGTTACAGTTGTAACACTTTACTTTGCTTTTGTCTAGCCCAAACTTGCCACTGGCTGTATTGCTAGGAAACCTTCTCCCAGTCCTCTTGTAAAACTTCTGGGCTCTGTGAGTGAGAAGAGCCATCTGTTGGACTATCTCCATATGTTCCAGATCTTCTGGATGGATACAGTCCAGGTCTTCAAGAGTGAAGAGAAAGTTGCCTGAACTTTCATCAGTAGAGACAAAGGCTTGAGAGGAACTTGTCTCTTGGAAGGGACTTCCTTGGATGTAGCTCTCTCTGGGTGTCTCTGGGAAGGTGATGAAAGGACCTTTTTGTGAAGTTTTAGGGTAGCAGATAAGATGATGCTGTGGTTCTCTGCTATCCATTTCACCCACATGAAGGGCTGAACTCTGGTGAGTATTGGAGTTACCAAATGAATTTTGCATGTTCATCTCCATCTGGTATCCACTGAGTATCCCATACAACTCAGTGAGAGTAAGGGTCTTAAGGTTTTCAATCCTCTTAATGACCATATAGTAGTGTGTCCATTGTCTGGGAAGAGAGGACATAAACATCCTAACGATATCCCTGTTCTCAATAGTTACTCCAACATCAGCCAGAGTATCCATAATCTTAACATACCTGAAGTATTGTTGAGTCATGGTTTCACCTGTCTTGAAGGTGAAGTTTTCAAACTGTTGCTTTAGGAGGTCCTTCTTGTTTTTCTTGGCTTCATTGGACCCCTCATACATCAGTTTCAGTGCATCCCATAGCTGTTTAGCGGTCTTGCACTTCTTGAAACCTCTGTAGATGGAGTTAGGAAGAGCAGTTTGAAGGGTGTAATAGCTTTCTGATGAAGCCTGAAATCTTAAGACTTGATGAAGCCTTCCATTCTTTGGCACCAAGTGTCAAAATCCTCAGGAGTGATCAGTGGGGACTTTGTCATAGTTCCGGTTTCCATATCAGCCTTAGAGATAACTGCCATTTGAAGAGTTAAGTGATGTGTGAAGCTAAGAGGATTAAAGATGGTGAGATCTTACAATCAAGAGCCTGGAATGCTCTGATACCAATTGCAGGACTGGGTAAGGGTACTTAACACTTAGTTTCACACTGAGGAGAGATCTTAGAACACTTAACAATTCAAATAGGAAACTGGTAACTAGAGACAGATGATACTAAGAACACAAGTAAATTAAAGAGACAGAACTAAAAACAACACAAGATTGGTTTTCAAGGATGTTGTATATTGATCTCAAGTTTTTTTACAAGTGTTACAAAGCATAAAGAAATTACAAGGACCTGAGACACTTTTATACTACAACCTACAACCGTCACTTACATGTAAAGACAGTTGGGATTTGACTAATCTAGACAACAAGATCAATCTAAAGTCAAAAGGCAGATTGCCTTTTGACTAGTGACTATGACATGCCATAACTCACTGACTTTTCCTAATGCAAAAAGTCTACAGGAACAAGTAAGGTAAGTTACAGACAAAGACCATTCCTACTTTTTGATAAAGCATGGGAGTTTCACCAACTTGTGTAAAGTAGGTGAACCACCAGAGCATGCAGCAGAAAGTGTGTCAGCTTTATCAAAAGTTGATTCAGAGAAAGCATATTTTCTCTGTCCTCTGAAGAAATCAGTCTTCATAGCTTCGGAAGACTTTGTCTCTGAAGCTTCGGAGGATTTCATCTTTGGCTTCGGAAGATGCTGGTCTTTGGCTTCGGAAGATTTCACACTTAGAATATTTTTCTGTTTGAGTGTGAAACTTCCAAAGTAACTCCTTTTGAACTGTTAGCTTCGGAAGATCTTACACTTAGACACATTTGAGAGTGTAAGACTTCCAAAGCTAGTTCATCTTTGTTCCTTAGTGCATGCATGAAAGACTTGGTTGTTCTGGCTTGCTGGTTGCATCAGCCTCATAATCTTCAGATGATCTTACAAAAATAATAATAATAATAATAATAATAATAATAATAATAATAATAATAATAATAATAATAAATAATAATAATAATAATAATAATAATAATAGTATCACTACAAAAAAATAAAACTAATGTAACCCCCGTAAAATGTTGCATTAAGCCTTGAAAAAGTTGCATTATGTCTAATGCAACTTTTTACCCGGGGCTGCATTAGAAGCGATTGCATTAGACATAATGCAACTTTTTTGTTAGATAATGTAACTTTTTTTAAATGTGTTGCATTTTTTGTTCAAATGCAACTTTTTTAATATGCAACCTTTTTATATTTTAATGTAACTTTTTTGCTTTGAAATGCAACTTTTAAAATATTTAAATGCAACTTTTATTATAGTTTAGTTTTAAAAATACAACATTTTATACATTGAAATGTAACTTTTTCTATACTTAAATGCAACTTTTATAACAGTTTAGTTACAAATATGCAACTTTTTCAAGATATGATGCAACCTTTATTTACGGTAAAGAATATGCAACAATTATTACGCCCAAGTTCAATTTGATTGTTATTAATATAAATGCATTTAATTTCAATCACATCAAGATAATAATAACATAAATATCATTGAAAGTTATATTATGTACTTTAACATACCTATACAAACTCAATTACTAATAAAGTCAACAAAAAGTGCCAACTACAATAATAAAGACTAATGAAAATAGTAATTGACTCATGTTATAAACTCTCGATCTCCAACCGGTAGTTGTTCCATAATCTTTCGCATCATAGCTTCCAAGTTTTCTCGTTGATTGTCAATATTTTTTTGCATAGCTTCTATCTCCGCTTTTTTTCTTTCTTGCTCCTCTTCAATGTTTTTGCGCATTTCCAACAATTGGCTTTTTTCAACTTTAACACTTGCTTTAAATGATTCCATAAACCCCCTTGAGATCATGTGTGATGTATTAGCACCATCTACTTCTTTTATCAATGTATTTGTAACACCTCTACCATAAAGTCGACGATATCCATTATTTTCTTTGTTCATTTCAACGAGAAAAGGATCTATCAAAGCACTCCCATCTTCTATAGATTTGTAGTTCTTCATTTGTTTCTATAATACTTTTATATAAAAATATAAAGAAACAATTAGATCACTTGTTTGCTACAAATACACACAATTACTATACATTTGACCTTTTACCAATAGTTTGCATAAGATCACAAAAATAGACTATTATATAAAATACAAGTGTGTAAATACTATTGTAAAACAACACTGCCTTTTGTCAAAAAGGTCACATATTAGACTAACAACACTACTTGATGTCAACCACGTTTCTATTGTTATAAATACTACTCCGAACGACAAAACACAAGTGCTAATGTTCAAATATTCACTAGTTTGATAGTAGTACTGTACATCAATTGCTAAGTAATTTCATTAGATTTGATTATCTAACTAAGTTGTGTAGATATCTAAAATCTCACAATGCAGAGTACCAGAGCATGTGCTAATGTTCAAAATCCTATTAAATATAATACTAACGCCTTGAACGTGAGGGTTTACTGCAACTACTCCCTCTCTTAAATATTCAAATGTACATATTATGTGCTCAGAGTTATAACATTATTGTCAGGCTAGCAAGTAAATAAAAAGTGTTATTGAAAATAACATAGCACTAGTCGTTTGAGTGGGCAAGATTTAAAAAGGAAATATAAAAACAACAAAAGATACAATTAATTAAAACAATTAATGCATTGCACAACTAAAGTTAGAAAATAATTTTGAAAGAGAACCAAGTATATATTATAATCCAAAAACTATTGGAAGCCATTGTACTAATGCTCATATCCATGTCTAATATTTCAGTAAAAACAACACACATGTTAGAGACATTATATAAAATTATCAAAAAGAAAAGAGTAGAAAAAACTTACAATTTTTCTTGACGTGTCATCATATGTATCAATATATGCACGTCCTTCCGTCCTTTTACGTGTACGTTCAAACATCTGAGTTAAAGTGGGTAATTCTTGGTTTGGGTCATCATTTTTCTATATTCATAATAACATAAACATCAATAAAAATGTTAGCATATACTAAACAACAAAATAGAAACCAATTATGAATAAAACTAAAATATATTACCAACTCCTCACGAATCCTAGCAAAACTTTTTGGACCGGCTGTATGCATATTTTTTTGAGACATGCATGATTCCTTGGCTTGCAAACAACGTTTCTAAGACATAATAATATACACAATTCAACTAATAGACAATTCTAGATAGCAAATAATATTAATGGAGATCTAGTATAAAAAAAAATACCGCCACGTCTTTATTGTTCCATAAACGTAACAATTGTGAGAAATCATCTTCCGGAATGCTTTTAGGTCGATTCTTCCATCTTGTTTTATTGTCCTTATATTGATAGAAGTGCTTTTTCTTAAACCGGCATTTGTGTACCTTATAACATTCTCCAATACTTTTTAAAACCCATTTCTTAGCACCATCAGGCACATCGTATTTTTTCTTTAAAACAGTTAATATTTACTTAAAAATTATTATCTAATAAATAAGGGAAATAAATTACTGAAAACCTTACCCGAACATACTCCATATCTTTTCTTTATGTGGAACCTTCTGCCATGAACTATAAATCAATGGTGCATAACTATAATTACGAGCTATTGTACCTAAAAATCGATAGAGTTGTCCAACTACATCTTTCTTCTCTCTTGCTGGTCCAACAGGTTGTCCAAACTCATTACATAAGATGACCTCACGCTCATCAGCTTTTCGTGTGTGCACAACATGCAACATTGCTGGTCCTCTTTTCTTTATTTTAGAGATCTCTGAACCCCAAGATGCAATAAAACAATTATATATATATATATATATATATATATATATATATATATATATATATATATATATATATATATATATATATATATATATATATATATTATATATATATATATATATATATATATATATATATATATATATATATATATATATATATATGACAAGTCAAGAACATGTTATAAGTGGATAAATCAAACCTATTGCTTTTTCTAGTGGATCTTGAACTAGTCTATCGTCCTCGCCTTCTATATTGTCATGCCTATCATCCCCTTGGTTCTCATTTTCATTATCTGCAAATGTAATGTGGTCCATGTCCTCATATTCATCATCTTGGTCAGCGTAATATTATCATGGGTAAATACAATGATATCAATAAATATAAATTACATAAAATATGGCAACAAAATTTGAACTACATTAGTTAGTAAACTTAAATACCTTGAGATCTCACAATAGATCTTTCATTCTCATCATCTTCCAACCCATCTAGTTCCATATCTACTCTATTAATATCTAAATGTATAAAAGAATAATTTAATATGAAAAATAGTTTTATGTGTTTCTTTGTAATTACTTAACAATTAAATGAACTTTAAGACTGTCAAAACAATACCTTGAAATATCTCATCATCCTGTTCATCATCATCCTCATCAACAAGAACCATATGTTTCTTTGATCCACGTGTAGTAAAATTAGGCTTTGCTAAATTTTGTTTTAATCCCCCTGTTTGCGTTTGTGGCCTTTTATTTCTTGAGATTAGTTCACCCATGGTAGTTGTTGCTCTATTCTCTTTTGTTGCCTTTGAATCCAATGATAAATTTTGGGAGACCTTTGGAGCATTCACTCGATGTTGCTTTGTTAAATTAGCAATTTTATTCATAGACAGTGGTGCAATATATTGTGGACGACATTGCTATAAAGAATTTTATTTTCATTAGATAACATGTGTATATAAAATAAGAGAAACAAATGTATGATAATGTAATTACCTTTTTAGATATCCTAACACGTGTAACAACATCTTCGTATTCTTCCTCACTATCATCACCCACATCGGGAATATAGTCAGCGTCTAGTACATTAATGTGTGTTGATTTCATTGTTTTCTTCTTCATTTTCTGACTTTCAACCAAACTTGTCAAAGAATTCGCAATGTTTTTCAATCCCAAATCTCGTATTCTTTTTTGGTTTTCTTGAACCCTCAATTGTCTACTCTTCTCATACTCATTCTCTTGTCTTTGTACACTTTGATCCAGATTCGGTTTCTTAGCCATTAGACCTGTTCACAATCTGCAATTACCCATTCATATTGTATTATTATTAATATTCACACTAACTATATGAACTAGTAGAAATCGATTGCCATGACCTACAGAATCATCAACTGGGACATGATGGAATGGGGTTGGGTCATAATATATTGTTCATATCTGGTTGTTAGTAACATGCAACGGTATGAAAATTACATCAAATTAAAATAAAATATAATATTGGCACATATGTATTTTGAGAATGAATTCGTAAAATCCTATTTACAACCACCTAAATAACTTGCAGAATTATGATAGCACATCTTAAAATCTAAAAGTGATTTTTAAAATCCCAGTGACACTTATCTGGTTGGATTGAACCATTTTCCCACTTGTACTAACAACGGTGAACGCAATGGTGTTTGTAAGTGTATTCTTGAAAACAATAAAGGAAGAAGACTTTGAAAAATGAAACAATTTGCAGAATTCACAACCTATTATTCAGTTTCCGCAATTCGTAACCTTTCCTTTCGATTTGAATCACACAAGAATCAATTTCAAGTTAGGGATCACGATTACTTACAATTAATCTGTCCTGCAACTATCGTCTCTGCTCTTTTACAAGAACGATGATACGTGAATTCAACCGGGAGGGAACGTGGTTCTTCAGAATTGTATATTTGTATGTAATGATCTAATAGCAGCCGATTAGTTTGATAGTCGGTGGTTGGTTTCAAAGATTTGTGAAAAATAGGAGGGAATTTAGAATTTTTTTAGAGTTAAATGCATGTTACGTGCATGAGGTTTCATATAAATTGTCGTTTGAATCCAAAAGTTGAAATTTTACCATTTGCATCCAAAAATTTAACAAAAATTGTCATTTGAATCCACTTAACTACTCGTAATTAACGTCGTTCAGTTTTTCCGTTAAGGTTATTAAATTAGAGGTATTTTAGTCAAAACAATTACAAAATAAAAAATCAGTTTTACATGATTAGTTTTAAGCGTTCCGTCTCCTTTGGTAATCACCATTACGATTTTAATTTACTAAAAATAATAGATCAGCATTTCTTTCAAAAGAAGCTAAACATATAAAAATTCTCACTTGAGTTGGTTCTGTATTTTGTAATTTTTTGATTAAAATAATTCTTATATTGGAAACTTAACGAAAAAAGTTAACCGTGTTAGTTAGGTGTAGCAAAATGGATTCAAATGACAATTTTATTGAAACCTTTGGATGCAAATGGTAACATTTTAAACTTTTGGATTCAAATGACAATTTTAGTGAAACCTCAGGGACGTAAAAAGTATTTAACTAATTTTTTTAAGTTAGACATACGAGGGAAACAGTAATTGAAGAAAATATATAGAATTTTAAGATAAGTAGGTTGTTAATGAGTGTGTGAGTGAAGGAAGGGGAATATTTTTGGGGATGGTTGTTAGTAGTTGTGAGTGAAACAGGGGGAATATTTATGGGGATTGTACTGTGATTCCCCATATTCGGGGAAACACGGCACAACCCCGATAAATTTTTTAATATTTTTAAAAGTGGTTGTGAGTGGAAGAGATAGAAAATATAATGATAAAGGTATTAAAAAAGTATTTTTTAATTGAACGATAGAGTAAAAAATTAATATTTTTAGTGTAAATATGGGGATGGGGATAGGGATGAGAAAGCTAGTGTGAATGCTCTAATAGATACATTATTTAAAAATTATAATGACAATAATTTAAAAATATATATCTAATTTCATTAAGATTTTTAGTAAGCATCAAAAATGTATTTTTATAACATAAAGTTACATCATAAAAAATAAAGTATTATTAATATTTATACATCATTTATTTGATCAATTGTAAGGTAAGGTCATTTACGGTTAGGAAGGGTTACTAGTTAGAGCTAATTTGTGCATTAACGGATTGTTATTATTAACTTTGGCTTTTTTGATAAATCATAGTCATTACTTGTTTTAGGGTAAAAGATCAAGGTTAAGGTCAATGACGTTTGATTAGTGTAACAGACAAGGTCAATGATAATCGATTAGGGTCTTAACAACCAGGTAGGGTAATCTATGCTTAGTTAGGGCTAATTTGGTCATCAACAAACAATTATAGTTAACTTTGGCCAGTCATGGTCAACGACAGTCAATTAGGGTCTTAACAACAAAGTATGGTCATGTATGCTAAGTTAGGGCTATTTTGGTCATCAATGGATAGTTATGGTTAACCTTAGCAATCATGAAGAATCACAGTCGTTGCTTGTTTTATGGCAAATTATGGCCAGTTAACGTCAATAACTATTGAATAGGGTCTCAACAACCAAGTAGGGTTGCCTAAGCTTAGTTAGGGCTAATATTGTCATTAACAGACATTTATAGTTAACTTTGGCGTTGATAGTTACTATAGTCATTACTTGTTTTTTAGGGCAACTATGGTCAACTAAGGTTAATGATGGTCGGCTAAGGTCGATGACAGTGGTTTAGGGCCTTAATAGCCTAGTAGGGTCATCTAGATCAGTTAGGGCTAATCTAGTCATCAACGAAAATTATAGTTATCATCGGTCGCTTAGGATCAATTATAGTCATTGTTTGTTGTTTTAGAAGCAATAGACATTGAGAATTGTTTTAAAATTAGTTGCCATTATTTGACTTTTAGAAGTCAACATGTACACACATATGCATACAATTTAAGCAATATCCCTTTATTATTGATTTGATATTTTGTAGTCATCCTTATGTTTTGAAAGTCAAACTATGCACAGATGTGCATATAACTCGAGCAATATAGATCCATGATTAATTTGTTATTTGTTGTCATCCTTTGACTTTTGAAAGTCAAACTGTACATTGATGCATATAACTCAAGCAATATACATCCATAACTGATTTGATATTTATTGTCATTTTTTTTCAAAAACAAGAATTGTGCATAACCCGTACCCAAATACTACACCTGTTTCACTTTTTCGCAAGTGTGACTTTGGCCAAAACCTGCTTACTCAACCTTTTGATCACTGTATCTTTGTTCAAATTTTCAGTAACAACTTTTGCAGCAGAAAACCTTTGGAGTTTGGTCATCTGAAACAGTATCAAGACCATCAATAACAAAAAGAAGGTACTACTGATACATAAAAAAACTCAATTAAAAAAAAAAGAAAAAGACTACTGATGCAACAACTAATGTTTGAAAATACATCATAAGAAAAAGATGACTAATGCAATTATATGCTTCCTGGAGCTTTATGCCAACTACTTGACCAGGTCATTGCAGCATCCTAAAATAACATTTAATAGTGCTGTTCAAATGAAGGTGTCATTCTAAAGCAACCTGGTGAAGAAAGGGTTAAACTATAAGTTATTATTGAACAGGTCAATATATAAAAGTTTACAATGAAATTGGTTCAAAATCTCACAGTATAGTGAATTACAATGAAACGGGTTAAAGATCAACCATATTATATTAATACCTGAATCTAATGATATAATATACATCATGTTTTATCTTTTTACAAACCACCGCCTTAAGTTTCTTATTATACATGTTTGACATGTTAGAAATAAAATCATAATTCATAACATAAACCATCCACCTTCACCTCAAATCAGGTATGCAAGGTGTTGGGTCAATACAGATTATGTTAAAAGTCAACATTCATTTTAAGGATAATTTGACGGTTTCTTTCAAGGCAATTAAAATATAACCTGATCAAAATAGGACTTACTGTTAGGGACTCGTCTATACCAGAGCCTTTTATGTTTCTTTTATTCCAAGGGTTTACTTTTAATTCTATTTTATCTTCTTATATCAACCGGCGAATAAGACCCGTCCCTGGAAATAAAACAAAAAAATATTCAAAATCCACAAATGGATATAGAGTTGTAAGTGTTTTATAAACTGTTACTAATCTTGACTTTCAAAGTCAACCAGACTATTGTGCACGTTCAGAAGTAATTAAGATCATAAAATTGTGACAAAATATCAATAAATTCAACAAATAGTTGAATCAAAACATAAGTTTTAGCAACAACGTGATGAACCATATTCTAAGCAACTTGATAAAAACTTACTCATGCATTAGCACGATTAATTTATAAAACATATAATCAACTTGATGAAATAAAATCAATTTAACAGTTGTACAGAACTGAAAACGAACATATTAGAAGCTGCACTTTATCAATGGAATAACCACACGGGAAAGTAATGGCATAAAATCCTACGAAACTCAAGTAACCATCATTGATGAATAACAAATCAGTAGCTTAGACGTGAATAATCTTCTTCTTCTATAGATTATTCTCTAATTCTATTCTAAGATTAACAAAACCAAACTTGAATCTGGGAATCACAAAAATACTTCTAATAAATTCAATCAAAATTATTATAAACTCATCACAAACATGTTAACAAGCCATAGTGCCAAAGAAAAGAACTTTTACTGAAAAATAGATTAGTCATACTAACCTTGTACTATGTTGAGGGAGATGGTGAAGCAACAACTTGATAAGGATGATCAAGCAGCCAAGGAGTCAACAAAATATTTATGCTACACAAGAAACCTAAAAATCGATTAAGCATTAACCAAACCTAATCAATGATTAAATATGGAAGGCAAAAACAGATGGTGAAGCAACTACAGACGGTGAAGCAACGACAAACCGATATGATGGGGAAACAAGCTGATCGATCGAATTGAATGAGTTTTGAGGGATATCTTGTCTATTGATAACAAACTAAACTAATCGATTCAATGGTTCTCGTCATCTTGAAGATTGGAGACCGACCACCAACTGATTTAAGGGGCTTTGGTTAGGTTTAATTTTACAAGTACAACTTAATTTTCAACTTGTACAACTAAAGAAGCATGAATGGATTATTCTCGTTTAGTTAAATAAGAAAACAATATTGTCCAAAGTTGTTTTATTAGTCTAGTGCTTTGATTTATGTCCTTTATGTTGAGATACCCAAGTTTCGACCCCTGGGTGCTACATATAGTTTTTTTTTTATTATTTAAATCTCACTTACTCTTTTTTCTCATAATTTCATTTCATTATTATTTTAATTTATTTTTCTCACAATTTCATGATCATGTTATTAATAACAACAAAAAAATCTATTAGTTATCAAATATTACGAAAACCAAAATGTTAAACCTAAACTTTATTAAAATTTTAATATATTTATCTAAATGTACATAATCTTACAAAAAGTTGTAATCTTTTTTCTAACAAGTTGCATATTTTAGTAAAATTGACAACCTTTTTAAAAAAAGGTTGTAATTTGAAGTAAAATATGTAACTTTTTATAAAAAGGTTTGCAATTTCACTAAAATTATGCAACTTTTTATGTAAAAGGTTGCATTAGATCTTTTAACGCAACTTTTATGTTAAATAAAGTTGCATTAGAGTCAAACGCAACTTAAATGAAAAAAGTTGCATTTAAAACGTTGCATTAGTAATGTATTTAAAGTAATTATAATAGTTATTTACAAAATAAAAACAATTTTAGTAATAAGTAATAATATGTAATAATATACAAGTCATTAAAATAAAAATATACAAGCTCTCAAAACTGCTTCAAGGTTCTGAATCTTATATCGTTTTTCTTTTATAATCTTAAAAATATGATACTTTATAAAATCTAAATTTCTCGTTATGATATGCTAAATTATATCAATGTTTCAACATGATTTTTTTTTCCAAAACAGAGTTATCAATATAATGTTTATCTATATCTACGAGTTGAATACTAATGTACAAGTAATCGAAATCAAGTTTTATGAATTTTAACAACCCGCGGCAAAGCGCGGGTTCACACACTAATTATTATCAATATATTATTTAAATAAACAAATATTAAACAATTATATTATATATTAATTGATGTGTGAATGAATAGTTATAATAATTATATAATAATATATAAAATGATTATATATAAATTGGTGTGTGAATGAATAGTTATAATAATAATCAAATAATAATAGATAAAATGATTATTATTATCAATATATTATTTAAATAAACAATTATTAAACGATTACTATTAAATTATTATTTTTATTACCGTTCAACTACGTGTAAAGTAATATAGATGTAATTGTAAAAATGTTTTAGGTAGTACCTTTTGTTTCAAATATAGCCAATATAATAATATAATATTATAGATTTTTCATCGATCTTTCTGCTCTAATAAAAAGATAGCTTGCGATGATACGTGTCAGCATCACAATTATTCTTATCAAAATTTTTCACCCTCTCTCTCCTATTAAATAATTACCTTAATTACTAATAATATTATTAAATATTTTTTAGATTAAAAACAGCTTTTTATAAATTAAGAAAAAGATATTTTTATTAGTGTTATTTCTAAATAAACAAATTGTTATAAATAATATTTTTTTCTAAAACATCAAACTTTTATAAAAATACGATATATTATAAAATTGGTGTTTTTAAAATGTAAATTATTTAAAAACCAAAATAATTAAATAAGGAGTTATGATAAGGAAATTTTAAACAATGATATTTTATACGGTTTGTTTAAGAACAAAATATTTAGTTTTTTAAAAAAAAAGTTAAAAACAAAATTTAAAAAGTTGATATCACTATTTTATTACTTATAGTACTTACTCGTACGTAATTTCAGTCATATCATATCTTAGAATATCATTTTAAATTCCATAAATTTATTATATTAATATTTTATTTATTCAACCCGTGTAATACACGAGTTTACTAAACCTAGTATATTATATTTTATCAAATATTAAAATATTTTGTAAAATAAGACGTCGTCTGATTTTTTTTAGTAAATCATTAGCGCGGATGGTTCTATACAAAATGTGAATTTATAGCATCGTGAAGAAAATAAACAAATACCATTGGTTCGATTTAAAGAATAAGCTTTTTTTTCCATAGTTAGAGATTGTTTTTTAACGGTCATTGAGAAGTTACCTTATAATGGTTATTAAGAGACTACCTCTTAATGATTCATAATCTTTTAATAATTAAAAGGTAATCTTAATGCTAAATGGTTAAGATATAACATCCTTAATGGTACCTCTTAACCATTCAGCATTAAAGTTACCTATTAATCATTAAAAGGTTATGAAACATTAATAGATAGGCTCTTAATGATCGGTTACCAAATAGCCCCTTATGTCTTCTATCGACATTCTTATTTATTTAAGGAATTTAAGAGGTTGTGATGATCGCTTTAGCATTCTATTTTCCTATTGTTTCTAACTGTGAATACACACTCTCTGGTATCAAAGCTGGCTTTGAGGAGGGGCAATATGGACCTCTGTCCAGGGCCCACTCGCTTAAGGGGCACAATTTTTTTTATAAAATTTCTATACTATATATATATAGAGAAAGTTTACGATACAAAGTGTTTTTTCATGCGAAGCGTACGAAGTTATCAAGCAAGAATGAATGTTACGGGTGGAATTATAACGCGATGGTAATAATTAATCACGCAGAGATGGAATTATAACGCAAAGGTAAAATAATTACGCAAGAAGATATTCTTGCGTGATAATTTCATCTCTGCGTGATAATTCCACGCGAGTGTAATTTGTCTTGGGTAATTATCGCTTTGTTCTTGCTTGATTATTATTGTTCTTGCGTGGTAATTCCACCCCAAAACTTCGTACGCTTCGCACGAAAAAAACACTTTATAAAGTAACCGGCCCCTATATATGTGTGTGTGTGTGTATATGTATATATATATATAGGAATGGGTTCTAGTGAGAACCCTAAGTAGTTGTGAGAACTCTTTAACTCAACCATAGCCTTGGATTTAAAATAAAATATTTTAGATTCTATTTTAAGGGCTTAGATGAGATTAAGGGTAATATAATCAATTTATTATTTGTATTTTCTGAATGATGTCAATACTTTTTTTATCATGAAACTGAATCATCATCTTTACTTTCTCTTTCTATACACTCAAACCCCTAAAAACACAATGGATTAAACATACATGTTTTTGCTAAAAAAGTTATCATCTTCTTCATCTTAAAAAAACCATCTCCAAAACCTGCAACTGGTTGTTTTGTCGAAGTTTGGGAACCATCATTTTTTCCTCGTGGGTGATTAAGGCAAAGTTATCGGAGGTAACCATTGCACTACGCCACCGAATTGACCCAACCTACGACGACGACTCAGATCTTGTTCGAATCGACCCCAATCTTGCGTTAATCGGCCCACTCAACCTACGATTTTGACTTTATTTTTGTTGTTGGGTTACCATCTATTGGACCAAGTATGTTTTGATTTTGATTGGGAACCAAAAACAAAAATAATTTAGATTGTGGTTTTTTAGAAGAAGAATAGTAATTTCACTTGGATTTTGTTTCTGAAAGCTTCGTATTGATTTAAAGGATAATGGTATGCTTTGTATAATTTAATTTGAGTTTTTGAGCGAATGTGATGGGAGTTTTGTTTCTAAGGGTGGAGTTAGGTTTTTGTGGTTTGAAATTTCAGATTAATGGGTAAAAACATGTTTGAGATTTGGGAGAATTGTTGAAGATAGTTTTGTATTCAGTCAAAAAATTTCTATCTGATTATAATAAATCGGGGCGGATCGGACCTGAAATGTACAGACGAAATTTATATTTGGATGGTCACCAACATGCAAGTTCTAGTATTATATTTTGTTAATCTTGATGTTCTTGTATTATATTGTATTTTAGTGATGTTTTTTTTTGTTACAGTGGTGTGTATATATATATGTATATATATATATATATATATATGTATATATATATTGGTTTAATTTTGTTTCAATAGTGTAATTACAGTGATTTTTTTTTGTTACAGTGTTGTAGTTTTGTTAATATGGCTTAATTACAACGATGAAATTTTTTACGGTGATGTAATTACATGATTTAATGTTGTTTGGTTGTTAGGTTTCTGAAGTAATGGAGTTGTAGTTACATAGTCTAATATATTTTGTTTTACAGATTGATTTACATTGGTTAATATTGGTTTACATCAACATTGGTTTACATTGGTGTAGTGTCATTTGGTTGATGTAATGATCGTGTTACTCTTAGTTGGAGTGGTGTAATATTGGGTATTTAATAGTCTAACTTAATGTTTCGTTACAACTTTGCTAAATGTTGCATTAATATAACATTAAAACTTGATGTAACTAAGTACATGTGATATTTCTTTAATTTTTATGGTGTAGCACATTAATGTTTTAAAGTAGATATTTGTTGGTTTTTAAATATTTTTGTTAGTTTTTATATATATTTTTAGATGTAAAACATTATAAAGAGTTACAATATGATATAATTCATTGTATGTATTTCGTTTAGGAGGTGTAGTTACGTGGTTTAATGCCGTTTGGTTCTTATGTTATTGAATTCACGTTGGTGTAGTTACATCGTTTGATGATATATATTTTACATTTGGTTTATATTAGTTTCATTGGTTTACATATTATTTTTAATTACAACTTTGCTACAGTTTACAGCAGTGTAACCCTGTAATTTATTGTAATATCTAACGTCAAGAAAATTTTTTAAACTTTTTTCGAGACTAAAATAGAATTAAAGAGAAAAATAAGAAAAATTTAGTGGTGTAATTCTTTTCTAAAAAACAACAATGTATAAAAAGTTATAAAAATTTTAAAATAAAGGGGGTAAACTTTTTTTAAAATAAAAAATAAGGTGGATTAAAAGATGGTAGGTGGTGACATTTGTCACCACCATATTAAATCTTCATCTTTTGATTCTTGTGAGATTTATAAAATGTCAAAAATACCCTTTTATATTAAAAAAAGTAAACACTTGTCATAATCTTATGGTTTAGAATGAAATTAATGACCTAAAAAGAGTTAAAAAGTTTTCAGAATAAGGTAGGGTTCTTATTTAAATCTTACCACGCACACGCACACGCACACGCACACGCACACGCACACGCACACGCACACGCACACGCACACATATATAGACATACACACATATATACATATATATATATATATGTATATATATATATGTATATATATATATGTATATATATGTATATATATATATATGTATATATATATATGTATTATATATATATATATATATATATATATATATATATATATATATATATATATATATATATATATATATATATATATAGAGGGAGAGAGAGAGGAAGGATCTTAAGAAAACCACAATGTTATGAAAAAACTAGAGAAAACCAATGAAATCGATCACATAATTTAATAATATTTTATCACTACCCTCTATGTATATGTGTGAGTATATATAAATAAAGGTATGGATCAAATGAAAACCGTAGTATGGTTTCACATATACATCACACATAGGTTACGTATACGTAACCATTTTTCATTCGACATAGTCTTACGTATATGCAAGACTCTTCATTCTCGTATGTATGCTCAACATATATGTACCAAATACTTCAATAATATTTTAACAATTAAAATAACAAAAAAGTTCTGAATTATGTTATTGGTTTTCGTAGTTTTTTTTGTTTTCACATAAGTATTGGTTTTTTTAGGAACCCTCTCTCTCTCTCTCTCTCTCTCTCTCTCTCTCTATATATATATATATATATATATATATATATATATATATATATATATAAATAAATAATTTATATCTCAATCAAAAACTTAATCTAGTTAGGTATTAATCAAATATATATTTTGGGTTCATTTCATTAACCCAATTACTTAATTAAAAGATCATTCTTAAAAAGGCCCTATTCTATAAAGCACGGGTATTCCCAAAACATATGAGCCGTGATCCATTGTTATTTGGTTTAATTGTTTTATGCAATGAATTAACTCAATTGAGCAGCTCATTTAAAAAAAATAGACATCAAGGCATTTACAAGTGGAATAGCAGAAGGTTGTACCATGCAGGGTAGGAGGGCCTTTGTGCCACTGTCGGCTTTATTAGTTGTTGTGGAATTATGGATTCACGAGTTATCGATTAACTATTACGGCATGCCATTATAATATTACGAGTTTTCTATGTTTATTGTATACCTTGCAAAATGGGCAGGTTGGGTCAAGTGATGTAACAGGTCAAAATGAGTTAAGGTCAAGATGTGTTTGGGTCAGGATGTATCGATTTGAAAAGGGGGCAATTTGGTACGGGCCAAAACGGGTTTTGACCAAAAGATGTTCGAGTCCGGATGGGTCAGTTTATAAACAAAAACATGATTTGTATAAACACTCAAACAGTACAACAGATCTGGTAAAACATGAATCAAGAACTCCAAAAATGATTTTAAGACCAAAAAATATGAGAAATCTATTTCGAATTTATAGAGTATCATTTCCGAACGTACCAAAATCATACAAACACCAACATCCATGAAGAACATCCACATCAACAGATATCTTTAACCTTAGTAAACTAAAGATATCAAAGCCCAGTAAAGTTAGTAGCAACTATAAAGAATAATATGATCAAAATAAGCATTCAAACATTTCTCCTCAGTAAACAACAACATGAATCTTCAAAGAGCATAATGTTGGGCTAGAAAAATCAAGAATAAATGAGCAAAAGAATGGAGAATCAAGAAGAAGTAGCAACAAACTTGAAAACAGATACAAAAAAGCGAAAAGAGTAGCGGAAGCTGACCTGGACGTAGAACACTCAAAAACCCTAACATAACCGACAGAGACGAGATGAGGATGAGTGTATCTGTTTTCAACTATAAAATCTAGAACCCAGAATCATATGTTCTAATTTCTTCTCTTACCCATTCTGACCTATGCTCTCTTTCTATTGGCCCATTATGACCCATTCCTAGCTTCTTTTATATATTTTCATCTTTATCGAGTTAGACCTATTAACAATATACATTCAACCCAAAACAACCCATGATCTTACATTGAAAGTCCAAACTAGCCCATAATTTACTCTACGCGTCAGGTTTGCCACGTCTAGTTTATTGGTAAAACGATTGCTATCTTGTAAACAAACTAGATTTTATATAGTTTTAATTTGTTAGGCCCAGGGGTTTTTTTCTGGCTCGTCAAGGGTACTAAAATCCTAACGACCGGTCTTGTCCAGTATAGCCTCACCTTACTCTTAAAATCATTCCCACAATCTTTTGATTACGAGCACGCCACTTTACCACCAAGATGTCCCCGTAGTGATCGCTATCGCATTTCCCAAGCGTGTAATGTCACCCAAAAGATCTAATGATCATGATGTGTGCAGTGTATAGAACTTGATTTCAAACATTCCCAAAAATTTAAATCAAACAAAGAAAATATATTAAAAAATTGACAATATATTTAAAGATTGATCACTTTATTGGAATCTTATCACATAGATCATATATGGTATACGTTAACTGGTTTCCACAAATCATAATGTAGTTAGAGGTTGCATTTTCCTCTCACCAATACATAGCATTATAAGTTGATGAAAATTATATAAATATAAAGTTTAATTATAACTGATATCAGATAAACTTTAAGTAGTTAATAAATCATATCTCCCTTAGACATAGTAAATTGTAGGTGGTGATTTGTTGTAGTATATGGGTGGACCTTTCCATATGGAAGACTTGATTAAGGTGAAGATCATGGCTGGGACTTCACGTTTGGAATCACTTTTGGATGAGGTGATGAAGGTAATATGGTGGGGACTTAACTTTCGGACGAAGGTGATGGGGGCTTCATGTTTGGATGAGGTTGTTTGGGCGAAGGTGGTGGTGGTTGGTGCTTTATGTTTGGACGAGGTGGTAAGGGTGAAGGTGGTGGTGGGGACTTCATATTTGGATAAGGTTGTTTGGGCGAAGGTGGTGGTGGGGACTTCATATTTGGATAAGGTTGTTTGGGCGAAGGTGGTGGTGGTGGGTACTTTATGTTTGGACGAGGTGGTAAGGGTGAAGGTGGTGGTGGGGACTTCACATTTGGATAAGGTTGTTTCGGAGAAGGTGGTGGTGGTGGGTACTTTATGTTTGGATAAGGTGGTAAGGGTGAAGGTGGTGGTGGGGACTTCACGACTGGAGGAGGTGATGTGGGTGAAGGCGATGGTGGGGATGCTACGACTAAAGGCGGTGGTGAGGGCGAAGGCGATTTCGGGGACGTCATGTCTGGTGGAGAAGCTGATGGTGAAGGCGGTGGTGGTGATGTCATGTTTGGTGGAGGATCTGAGGGTGAAGGCGTTGGTGGGGTCAACATGTTTGAAGGAGGCACCAAGGGAGAAGTTGGTGGTGGGGAAAACATGTCTGGAGAAGGCGCTAATGGGGAATTAGGTAGTGGGGAGGCCATGTCTGGAGGAGCTAAAGGAGAATTCTTAGGAGGAGGCCCCATGGGTGAGTTCGGTGGAGGGGAAACCACTTCGGGAGGAGGGGCAAATGACATGGGTGATGGTGGGGAAGCCATGCTAGGAGGAAGTGCAGATGGCGAAGGCGCTGGTGGGGACATCATGTCTGGAGGAGATGTCATTGGCGAACTTGGTATTGGGGATGCCACATTAGGAGGAGGTGTTGAGGGTGAATTCTGAGGTGGCGACACTATGTCAGGAGGAGGCGTCAAGGGTAGAAGCGGGGGAGGGGATGTTGGGTCTGGAGGGGGTGAAAATGGTGAATTTAATGGTGGGGACGTCATGTGTGGTGGAGGCTCCGTAGGAGAATTCAATGGTGGGGACACCAAGTTAGGAGAAGGAGACAATGGTGTAGGTGGTGGTGCAAATGCCGCTTTTGGAGGAGGCGATAAAGGTGAAAGAAATGGTGCAGACGACATGTCTGAAGGTGGCGACGACGGTGAATTCGATAGTGGGGAAGCCACGTCAGGAGGAATTGCGGGTGAGTTTGATGGAGGGGAAGCCATGTTTGGAGGAGGCACGAATGGCAGGGGTGGAGGCGGGGACGTTAGATCTGGAGGAGGGGCCATGGGTGAATTTGGTATTGGGGACACCACGTTAGGAGGAGGCGACAAGGGTGAATTTGGTGTTGGGGACACCATGTTAGGAGGTGGCGCCACGTTAGGTGGAGGTGCCAAGGGAGAGTTTGGTGTTGGGGACAACATGTCTGGAGGAGGCGTCAAGGGGGAATTTGGTGATAAGGAGACCACGTTAGGAGAAGGCGCTATGGGCGAAGATTGGGGAGGGGATGGTGGGGACACCACGTTACGAGGAGGTGACGAGGGTGAAGTAGGTGGTGTGGACGCCACGTTAGGAGGAGGCCTTGAGGGTGAGTTTGGTGGTGGGGAAGCCACATATGGAGGAGGCGCTATGGGCGAATTCGTTATTGGGGACGCCACGTCAGGTGGAGGCGTTGAGGGTGAATTCGGTGTTGGGGACAACACATTAGGAGGAGGCGTCGAGGGCGAATTTGGTGTTGGGGACACCTCGTCAGGATGAAGCGTCGAGGGCGAATTTGGTGTTGGGGACACGACCTCAGGAGGAGGCGCCGACGACGAATTTGGTGTTAGGGACACCATGTCTGGAGGAGGCGCCGAGGGTGAAGGTGGTGGAGGGGACGTCAATTCAGGAGGGGACATAAAGTCAGGAGGCGACGCTGGGGGTGAATTCGATGGTAGGGGCACCATGTCTAAAGGAGGGGCCAATGGTGACGAAGTTGGTGGGGACACCACGATAGGAGGAGGTGTCAAAACTAAAGGCGGTGGTGGGGACTTATAATAATGTGGTGGGCGAGTTGGTTTTCGTGGCGGTGGAGGTGACTTGTAGTAACGTGGTGGTCTAGTTGGTTTTCGTGGCGGTGGAGGTGACTTGTAACGTGATGGCCGAGTTGGTATTCGTGGTAGTGGAGGTGACTTGTAGTAACGTGGTGACCGACTTGGTTTTCGTGGCGGTGGAGGTGACTTGTAGTAACGTGGTGGCCGAGTTGATTTTCGTGACGGTGGAGGTGACTTGTAATAATATGATGGTGAAGTTGATGTTTGTGACGGTGTTAGTGACTTATAAGTATAACTAGACAGATGTCTTGATGCATAAACATAATGATGATTATGATGAGTCGTAACGTGTGTAGCTAACACACCAATTGCAAAGGCAAATAGTAATCGTGGCCAAAACATGATCATACTTATCAGGTTGAACAGGTTCGTAACATCACGAAATGTTTAGGATAGAATGAGCGATTTGGATGTGTTAATACAATGCATAGCCCCCCTTTTTATAGTTTGTATTTCATCTAACTCAATTACATAGTATTTAATTTGAAAAATAAAGTAGAACAATTAGGAGTCATAAATGATATTAATATTGACATATTCAATTTCCTTGCAAACTATTTAACAATATATTTTCACGACAAATTAAGTAGTTGAATACACAGTTACAAACATGGAAGCGTTCACTTGAAAACCAAAAATACAATAAGAACTACAGAAACTGCAAAATGCACTTGTACGTTTTGTTTTAAGTTTGATACAATAGATGGTTAGATAGATACCTACCTCACTATCTCCTTAAATATTAATGCACATTATACAAGTATTTAACTGTTCTTACAACTTTATACATAAAATCAGTTCTAAAAAAACACGTCCATGTATATGTGTTTGTGTGTGTACGTATGATCATGAGAACACTTTCTTTATATAGATATTTTTTTCTTATTATTTAAAGGTTATTTTGACAAACTTTTAAAAGGTAACTTTATCTTTGTAAATGAATCATTTACACGCGCACACATATTTTTCTCTATCACACACAAATCACGTGGAATGCGATCTCTATATCAAACAATTTTTAACTCTGAAAACTTTTATCACCGGCTTCATCATATTCAAACAAAGAAAAGGTATAATGTTTTCAAAATATTATTTACAATGATTTCCGTTTACATATATGTAAAATTTTGCAATTACATTATAACCATGTTGTTACATCTATTTAACTCTATTTCGTATATCTAATTTTGTATTATTTTGGTTTATAGTGGAAGTCTGAATTCTACAACAAAGACGAAGATGAGAAGACATAGATCACGAAATTATACAATATAAATTCAGTTCTTGTTTTCATTAATGAAATTACATGTGCTTATGATCTTTTTATATCACTACATATATGCCATTCAATTAGGTGTTGTATTATTCTAATATCATACAAAGTTTTATCATTACGTTTACGCTTGTTATGCGTATTTATTATATAATTATCTTATTATTTTACATATATGTAAACCAATTCCGAGAAATTTTTCGAGGAGTGGTTTTACTATTTTTTACTCGTTTTTGATTTCCTTAATATATTACGTATGAAAGGAGCACTTGGTGATTTTTTAAAAGCAAAATTATAAAAACATCCTTTAATTTTACAGAAAATTACAGGTATTATTTTTTATCTTCAAAAGTACTCTAATCATCCTTTATATATATGTTTTATAACATATTTCGTCCTTTATACTAAAGTCGTTAAGTTTTTCAGTTAAGTCAATGAAAATTTGGTCAGTTTACCTCTAAAGAATTATTTATGTAATTTCAAACATAAATGGCGTTTTTTGTAACTCTTTTATCTCTTACTTAATTTATGTATTTTTATAACTATACATATACGTATAATTTTTTATATAACACATAATATATATTATTTAATAATTTTTATCCATGTTTTACATATAAATATAAATTATGTAAATATTATTTAATTATTTTTAATACTTACGCCCTTAACTCTATATATTTTATCTTTAATATTTTTACAAGATATTTATATATTTACCTTAAAGTTTTTTTCTTAATATAAAATATAATAGTGATCAACAGAGAGAGTCGCAAATGAATAATTTTTATTAAGTTTTGAGTAAATTTTATGAACCATTCCTTTTGTATTTTTTAACTAAAGGTATATTCTAGTTTTAAGTAAATTTGATGAACCCATGCTTTAGTTTAGGGTTGTAATATGCTTTTATAGGATTTTATTGTGTTTTTAGGGGTAATGGTTTTTTAAATTAGTACAAATTTGTTCTATTTCTAAATTTTTTTTAATCAAATAATTATTAATGCAAATTTATTAATTTCACACCCTCAAATTCCATGTGCGGGGTTTTACCGCGAGGCGTGTGAGCAAACCAGAATCTAAGTCATTAGTTATTTAGAACGACACTATATGAAACATTTAAAAAAACCCAGAGTTTAGAACTTTAAAACTATGAGGAAGCGTTTTGTAAATAAGCCAAACCCAAGGTAGTGAAATGTAAAATGCGCAAACACGCGCCAAACCATTATCTATAACAAAATGTATGTTAAGTCCCAAATGCAAAACAATGTTTATTCCAATGCATGCTGACCCGTGAATGCTCCTATGTGCTGCTGCCAACCTCGAACTGAGAATAGCATACTAAAAGAGTCAACACAACGGTTGGTGAGTTCAAAAGTTTGCGTTTAACATAAGCAGTAACAGTTGTAAAAACATAAGAAGTGCATTGAAATAGATAGCTAGTCTATGTTCACAAGTAATAACCATAGTGATTTCGCGATCGAAGCTGACTGTGTTCGTTTGTTTGCCTCCCGTTACGACATACCAGGTCGCGACGATGTTTGTGTATAGGACAATATTGCACCCGTTTGACCTCGAGTCGCACGGGTGGGGCTTGTTAGACCCAGTAGTACTACCCAAAATTTTCCGCTAGTTACCATTATCAACGATCCGAAAGTGTGAGGACTTTCAAGGTATATCATACTATGTTACACTATACACAACTTAATATAATAAAGTGTTTGTAAAAGAGTATGCTATCTCCCCCAAAAAGAGAGTGTTAAAAGTGGGGCATGAACTCACCTTGTGTGCTAACAAACAGAATAATACAAAGCTACGGTGATTGGAATGACAACCCGTCAAAGGTTACCTTGAACACACGAGTACATAAGTACGTGTAACCAGAGAGTTTAACAACCCTAAGTGCTCAAAAAAACACATTGACCCAAAGGTTTTGGAAAACAAATACTCATTTAACCTAGTTGACCCGTTTGATCCATTAGTGACATGTTAATTGAAATCTTGTTAGATCAAGTATAGCAACTCATGATTATCATACAAGTTATTCACGTATGCCACGTCATCAATCTCAGGTTCTATCAAGATCATCATACCAATATAGATTATCATACAATGCATACGAATCTAAATTAACCACCATACTCAACACAAATATAATTATACACAACTAATAAATCATACATTGAGTTTAATCATGCACTACATGCCATGTGAAGCCACTTGCGACTTCACACCCTAAACCCTGCCAATCCTACTAAGTCGGGGCCTCAGATTCACACGCGTGTATGACAATCATTATCACATTACTCAACAAGATTCATACCAACTAACATATACAACAATGATTTATTATAATCCCAAACATGGTTTCATGATCTCCCAACATAACCCAACATCTTGCAATATTCCATAAAGCCTAAATTTCCAAGTAATCCATCAAGCATCCATACAACCCAATTAACGTATTTTAACATATTAGACATTATCAATAAACATTCTAGCATGATTCTAACATTATTAACACCCAAAATCAATCTATCATCCAATTCATTCATAAATTCATCAACTTTATACCTAATCAAGTTCATAACAATTATCTAGACATGATAAACCTTATCAATTCATTATAATTCACAAATCTCATACATAAAAGTTACTACTTATAGTAAGGTATGAACAACCACTCAATTTCATGAATTTCTTGCATAATCTACATGGACTAATATTAATGCAATACAACTAACATCGAAACATCATCAAACAATATCAATTTCGACATTCATCATGTTAATTGAACAAGGGTTGTTCTTGAATCAAAAACTATGAAAAACTAATCAAAATCTAACCTTTAATCATGCAATGATCAACACTTGCACTTGATAACACGTTGAAATGATTGAAACTAGACCAAAATCGATGGATTTGAGTGTGCTTGATCAAAATCGCAAGGAATGGAGGTTTGGTGATGGTTTACGGTCGAATGGGTGGTGTGGGGGGTTAGGGTTTTTGATTTTTAGTTTATATATGGTAAGTATTTCTTGATTAACCCCTTATCGTTTTATAATTTGTAAATCTTATCGTTTTATAATTTGTAAATCTTGTTTTTAAATCATTTCTAACCACATAAACATGAATCATTATCAACTAACAATAATCATATAATCCAACTTGTAGACACCACACATGAATCATAAATCACACGTAGTCATGTTACAAAGTAAAATTCACAAATACTAATTAAAATTAATGAATCACCTAACCACAATTTAATAATCAAAATTATTAATTAATTTATTATTTGTTAACCATAGCTAATTATTATTAGGTCACTAAAGTTCAACGTCAACTAGTGTATGCTCATGACACGTGTAAGCTAAACCTAACAGAACTAACAGAGTTTGGTAACGAAAAATTACCAGATGTCACATTATCCCCATGTTGAAAGATCGAATTTTCATCCCGAAAATTGTGTTACATGGTTGTGTTACATCGCTGGTCTACTGCATTGGCACAACGAAATCGAGTGAGTTGTCACATCATCCCCATGTTGAAAGAAATTTCGTCCTGAAATTTAGTCATTACCTTCGCCGGTTGTCGTTGTTTCAAACAAACGAGGGTACTTGAGCTTCATCTGGTCCTCACATTCCCACGTGAACTCCGGTCCACGTCTTGAGTTCCAACAAACCTTAACTATTAGAATCTTGCTCTGCTTAAGGGTCTTGACCTTACGGTCCATCACCTTAACTGTTTCTTCAATGAATTGTAATTGTTCATCTACTTGCACCTCGTCTAGTGGTACAGCCAAAGTCTCATCAGATAAACACTTCTTTAGATTGGAGACGTGAAACACATTGTGAACTCCATTCAATGAGTCAGGCAGATCTAATCGATAGGCCACTGGACCAATCCTTTCCAAAATCTCAAATGGTCCAACATATCTCGGATTTAGCTTGCCTCTTTTGTCAAATATAATCACGCCTTTCCACGGTGAGACTTTAAGCAATACCTTATTTTCGACCTGATACTCCAAAGGTTTCTGTTGCTTGTCTGCGTAGCTCTTCTGTCAGTCTCGGGCCGCAGCCATACGATTTCGTATCTATACGATATTTTCAGTAGTTTCATGTACCAATTCAGGACCAGTCAATTGACTATCACTAATTTCTATCCAACAAACCGATGATCTACATTTTCACCCATACAACGCCTCAAATGGTGCTGCCTTAATGCTGGTGTGATAGCTATTGTTGTAATAAAATTCCACTAAAGGCAGATGGACTTCCCAATTGTTCCTAAAATCTATTACATAGGCCCGTAACATGTCCTCTAGAGTTTGCATAGTGCGCTCGCTTTGCCCATCGGTCTGCGGATGATAGGCTGTGCTCGTGTCCAAGCGCATACCTAGAGATTTTTGCAATGATTGCCAGAAATGGGAGGTAAAATGAGCATCACGATCCGAAATAATCAAAATGGGTACAAAATGTCTAGACACCACTTCCTTCAAGTAAATCTGAGTTAGCTTATCCATTTGTCTGTTTCTTTGATTGCTGGGAAGTGAGCAAACTTAGTCAATCGATCCACAATCACCCATATCGTGTAACAACCACTAGGAGTTTTGGGTAATTTGGTAATAAAATCCATGGAAATCTGCTCCCACTTCCACAAAGGAATTTTATGTTGTTGCAGTAATCCAGATGGCTTCTGGTACTTAACTTTCACTTTAGAGCAGGTTAAACACTTGCTCACATATGTAGCTACATCCGCCTTCATATTAGGCCAACAATAGTGCCCCTTCAGATCATGGTACATCTTGTTAGAACCAGGATGTATTGAATATTTAGACTTGTGCGCCTCACTCATAACCAAGTCCCTTAGGTTTCCGTGTAAGTGTACCGAAAGTCTATCCATGAAGTAACGGATCCTATTGGCTTTCACCTCAAACTGCTTGTCCATCCCATGTAATGATTTGGGTTCAACATTTTCTGCTTCAAAGCTTCCATCTGAGATTCCTTGATTTGTTTAGGCAATTGTATGCTAATTGTAAGCTGTAAAGCTCGCACACGTCGAGGTTTAGCAGTTTCCTTTCTGCTTAAGGCATCAACGACCATATTTTCCTTTCCCGGGTTGTATCTAATAGCACAATCATAATCATTCAATAATTCTACCCAGTGCCGCTGCCTCATATTCAACTCTTTCTGCTCGAAGATATGTTGAAGACTTTTGTGATCGATGTAAATGGTGCATCTGGTACCATATAAGTACTGTCTCCAGATCTTCAAGGCAAAGACTACTGCACCTAATTCCAAATCATGAGTAGTGTAGTTCTTCTTACGCACTTTTAGTTGTCTCGAGGCATAGGCTATCACTCTGTCTCGTTGCATTTGGACACAACCTAGCCCTTGGATAGAGGCATCGCAGTAAACCACCAAATCATCAGTCCCTTCTGGTAATGCCAATATTTGTGCGCTAGAAAGTTTCTGTTTCAACAACTGGAAGGCAGCTTCTTGACTCTCTCCCCATTTATACGGTACCTTTATGTGTCAAAGTTGTGAGAGGTTGAGCAATTTTGGAAAACCCTTCAATAAAGCTTCGACAATATCCTGCCAGTCCAAGGAATTGCCGTATCTCACTAGGCGTTTTGGGAACTGACCAATTCTTTATTGCCTCAACCTTTGCAGGATCTACATGTATTCCCTTTTCATTTACAATGTGACCCAGAAATTACACCTCTCGAATCCAGAAGTCACACTTAGAGAATTTGGCATAAATGTTTCCCTTTTAAGCATTTCTAAGATTAACCGCAGATGTTCTTCGTGTTCCTCTTTGATCTTAGAATAGATCAATATGTCATTGATAAACACGATAACAAACTGATCAAGGTAGGTTTGCACACATGGTTCATGAGATCCATGAATACTGTTGATGCATTAGTCAACCCAAATGGCATGACCAAGAATTCGTAATGGCCATAACGAGTTCTGAATGCTGTCTTTAAGATGTCTTCCTCTTGAACTCTTAATTGATGATAACTAGACCTCAAATCAATCTTGGAATAATAACTGGATCTCTAAAGTTGATCAAACAGGTCATTAATACGGGGTAAAGGGTATCGATTCTTGACCGTGACTTTGTTCAACTCTCTGTAATCAATACACATGCGGAATGTGCCTTTCTTCTTCTTAACAAAAAGGACAGGAGCTCCCATGATGATGAGCTTGGTCGGATAAATCCTTTATCCAACAGTTCCTGAAGCTGTGTTGATAATTTTTGTAGCTTGTTTGGTGGTAACCTATAAGGTGCTCTTGCAATTGGAGCTGCTTCGGGAGTCAATTCAATTTGAAATTCAACTTGATGATAAGGTGGTAGTCCAGGCAGATCCTCTGGAAACACCTCTGGAGAATCACGAACTACTAGAATATCCTCTATTTTCTTTTCTGCTTGTTGCTTGTCAGTCACAAGGGCTAATATGGCTAAGCGACCCTTACGTAGCCACTTCTGTGCTTTCATAAATGATATAATGCCTATCACTACACCACTCTTCTTGCCGTTAACCAAGATAATTTCTCCACCCATGAGAGGAATGCGAATGACCTTCTCGTGGCAAATGATTTCTACCTGCTTCTCAGAAAGCCAATCCATGCCCACGACCATATCGAAACTCCTAAGTGTAACAGGCATATGATCAATATCGAAGGTATGCCCAGCAAGTTCTATCTTACAACCCTTAAGGATGTGTGTAATGTAAATTCGCTTACCATCAGCTAATTCTACGGTATATTTGGATTCCAATGTAGAAGGCATATCATTTAAAAGACTACTAAACTTAGTGGAAATAAAGCTCCTATCGGCACCAGTATCAAATAGTACAGTAGCATATCAACCACATTAATAGGAAATTTACCAATAACAATAGTAGGATCATTTAGGGCCTCACCTGAGCCAATGACAAAAGCTCTTCCCTTGGCTCCACCATTGTTCCCACCATTGTTATCCCCGTTACCTGTGTTGTTGTTGTTATTTCTGCCACTTCCATTACCATTTCCATTCTTCTTTCATTAAGGGTAGTTCTTCTTATGATGCCCTTCTTTTCGACACTCAAAGTAGCCTTTTGGTGTTTCCTATGTTTGTTATGGCTTCCTCATCAATTCGCCACGACAGTCTTTTGCTACGTGCCCTAGCTTCCTACAACACTAACACTTGAAGTTGTCACATCTGCCAGTGTGATGATAGTTGCATTAGTTGCCCTTTGGATACTTCCCCACGTATCCACCTTGTCCTTGGGTTGTCGAAGCTGAGTGGTTGAAGTTGCGATTATTGTCAAATTTCCTCTGTTGTTGCTGCCACTGAGGTTGATTGTTTGATGTTGAACCTTTACTGCTTGAACCATCCCTTTTACGCTTGTTATCGAGTAGACTTGCCATCATGCCCCGTTTAGGTAACTTTCCCTGATCCACTGTCTGGTCCGTTAGCTTGTGAGCTAATTGGATGGCCTATTGTATGGTAGTGGGGTTAGAGGCTGTCACCATACTTTGAATCTTAGGAACCAAACCACGTAGATACAGTTCGACCCTCTTATGCATCGGGTTCACCATCCTAGGGCACAAGGTTTCTAACTCGTGAGACCTGGTGGTATAGGACTCAATCTCAGACCCTTGCATCTTTAGTTGCCAAAGCTCAGCTTCCAATTTTTGCAACTCATCACGAGCGCAATATTCTTCAGTCATCATCATCTTGAATTCTTCCCATGGTAAATTATTGTCCATTGCCTGACCTAGCATCTGGACTTGGGCGTTCTACCATGAGAGTGGCGTGCCCTCTAGGGTTCTGGTAGCGTATTTCACCTAGTTGACTGACTCATTCTTCTCAAACCATCGCACCAACCCTACAGCCCCTTAAGTTCCACTGTAGGTAAGGGGTGCATGGTAGAGGGTATAATACTGAATCTCTAGTCACGGTAGGGATCGAAAATAGGACACACTCTTTTTCTAGCACCCTGATCAGTGCAGTACGATACCAGTCCCAATTGTCAGGATTAGCCACGTCCCGCTGAATCATAGGTTCGCCTGGAAGATATACATCAAATATAAACACAGGGGGTTGAGAACCATAACTCGTAGATGACGAAGGAATAGTAGGAACCTTAGGTTCCTTTCTGGGTGCTTGTCGAACATGGGATGAAGATGATAATGCCATACTGCAGTGTATGCGATGTGTATGCCCATGAGTATATAGTAAGAGAATAAGCAACGAGTAACTAACTAACTGTGTGCGGTTATAGACTTGTGTGTATGTAACCTAGTTCCCTATAACCAATGGCTCTGATACCAACCTGTCACACCCTCAAATTCCACGTGCGGGGTTTTACCGGGAGGCGTGTGAGCAAACCAGGATCTAAGTCATTAGTTACTCAGAACAACACTATATGAAACATTTAAAAACAACCCAGAGTTTAGAACTTTAAAAATATGCGGAAGCGTTTTGTAAATAAGCCAAACCCAAGGTAGTGAAATGTAAAATTTCCAAACACGCGCCAAACCATTATATAAAACAAAATGTATGTTAAGTCCCAAATGCAAAACAATGTTTATTCCAATGCATGCTGACCCGTGAGTGCTCCTAGGTGCTGCTGCTAACCTCGAACTGAGAATAGCATACTAAAAGAGTCAACACAACGGTTGGTGAGTTCAAAAGTTTACATTTAACATAAGCGGTAACAGTTGTAAAAACATAAGAAGTGCATTGAAATAGATAGCTAGTCTATGTTCACAAGTAATAACCATAGTGATTTCGCGATCGAAGCTGACTGTGTTCGTTTGTTTGCCTCCCGTTACGACATACCAGGTCGCGACGATGTTTGTGTATAGGACAATATCGCACCCGTTTGACCTCGAGTCGCATGGGTGGGGCTTGTCAGACCCAGTAGTAGTACCCAAAATTTTCTGCTACTTACCATTATCAACGATCCGAAAGTGTGAGGACTTTCAAGGTATATCATACTATGTTACACTGTACACAACTTAATATAATAAAGTGTTTGTAAAAGAGTATGCCATTTCCCCCAAAAAAAGAGTGTTAAAAGTGGGGCATGAAATCACCTGGTGCGCTAACAAACAGAATAATGCGAAGCTACGGTGATTGGAATGACAACCCGTCAAAGGTTACCTTGAACACACGAGTACATAAGTACGTGTAACCAGAGAGTTTAAATTTTGCAAGTGGGTTGTACCCATCTTTTTTCCTTTTCAACTTTTAACTTTTTTATTTTATCCCAATACTTTTACATCTTTAACAATTTAACCGACATTTTTTTCCTTTCAATCTTGATCGGTCTAAATTTTGCAAGTTAACACTGCAGTGTGCTTGAGTGATTCAATATTTTATGCTTATATTTTCTACATATAAAGGCCCTGTTGCAAAACGCTGGTTCTAGATTGACTTACTTATTGTTTTATACAGTTTACGTTTTGCCTGCGTGGTTTAACGCTTTTACGTTTACTTTTCGTTTGGTTTTATTTTTTTCGTTTTTATTTCTTTTTTAAAAAGAGTTTCCTTTTTTTGCTGATGGTGGTCACTGGCGGTGGTGTGCCATTGGTACTACTTGGCATAGTTTTACGTTTCCTTGTGCAACGCGGGTGACTTAATACTAGTATATTATTAATTACTAACTTTTGTGTGCATTAATGTTTGTACTTTAGCTTTAGTGGGTTGTACTCAATCTTGGTTTTTTTTTCAATTCTCTTTATTTTATACCCAATACTCTTACATCTTTTATAATTTAACCCCTAAATTTTTTTTTCGTATTCAACTTTGGTGCCCTAAACTTTTCATTTTTTACAAAAAATTCCCTTCTACTTTTTGGTCTAAATTTTACGAGTTAACACGCACAACGTGCGCGTGTGATTCAACATTTTACGCTTATATTTTCCTGTTTAACGGCCCCGTCACAACGCGTGGGTCCTAAATCGATTTGGTTATTGTTTCAATGTTTTATGTTTCACGTGCATGGTTTAACGTTTTTACGTCTACTTTTCGTTTGGTTTTATATTTTTAGTTTTTTTCTTTAAATACGAGGCTTTGCGGTGTTAGTGGTCGCTGATGATGGTGTAATATTGTTACTACTTGGTACGGTTTTACGCCCCCCCATCCCAATCCGGGGGCTTAATCTAGTTATTAACTAATAATAGTTTATATCAATAAAGGTTGATAAATTTTTTTTAATTTGTATATATTTTACGTGTATATCTATATTAAAAAGAAATAATATATATTAAAATTATATGTATATAATAAGTTTTAAATTAAAAGCTAATTACAAAAACTTTCTTTAATTTAGGTTTAGAATTTATGGGTATAAAGACTATAATGCACTTGACGTAACGGAAAGACTTGACGTCCGTTAGTCTAAAAGACTAAATCTGTTATAAAAAATATATTTAAAACATGATTAGAGTATTAAAAAAAATAATACATGTAATTTTTTATAATCTTAAAGGTCGTTTTTTGTAATTTAATCTTCTAAAAATGAGATTTCATGTGAAAAAAGTCCATTAGATGGGAGAGAATCGTAGACTTTCATGGGAATTACTTAATGATATGTGGGGTTCAAATTTCAATATTTTGATTTCGCCTTTTTACCCCAAATATCATTATTAGATGCATAAACTTCATTCTTTTTTTATATAGAAACTAGTATTTTGCCCGCGTCTTGCACCGGCTCAGATAATATTTATATAGAAACTTAGGTAACGTAGTATTTGGAATACAAAAACAATTATGATGTTTAAAATAAGCTAAATATATATTATACTTAGACCATAGGTTTTGGCCACGCGTTGCGGGGCTTGATTTGTAATAAAATTCAGATTGAAATGTATGCAGAGATAATCATGTTGTAACAATATATTTAAAATTTTTAAAAACATTAAGGTTTTTGTGAAAAAATTAATAATATATTATATGTAACCTGTATTGGTATTGAACAAAACTTATGTCTAAACATAAATAAAAATAAGCATATCATAATAGTGTATTTGAAATTCATAAAAACATTAAATGTTTAAAGTTATAAGAGAAAAATAAAATATAAAGAATTTAATTATATTAATTATATAATAATTCAACTTAGTATCTAAAGCATGTGTCAAAGTTAAAGGCAAAGTTTCATGTCATGCATTGGAGTTGTACATGATGCATCTATAGTGTGCTATTTGCATTTTAAAGTTATAGCAATATTATTAAATGATTTTAGTCATTGATTAATCATGATCAATAAAAAATAAGTTTTCTCTTCATATGTATACACACACACATACTTATGGTTTGATCCGCACGATACGACGGGTATCATCGAGTCTCCCTTAAAGAGCGCAATCTAACATGATATGGCTTAAACATTAATTATATTTGGGTGTTATTATAATTATTATTATTATTATTATTATTATTATTATTATTATTATTATTACTATTATTATTATTATTGTTATTATTATTATTATTATTTATTATTATTATAACTATGTAATATTTAGTGATTATTATCACGGTTAGGTTCTTTTAAGAACTTCAATTTTTTGATAAATCAAAGAACTCATATAGAGTGCTCAATTTAAAAAAGCAAAAGATAGTAACATAGAGGATGAAATAGAGACAATGCACATGCAAAACTGGTTGTCAGATAGTGGTAAATGTCCAATGCCAACCTTCTAGCCTAGCCTAAGATATGCCTAAAAATAGAATAATTGTGAACTAGCTAATACTGAATGTAACACCTTGATTTTTTAGTATAACCCGATTGAATGGAAAATAAAATAGGAGGGAGATTTATAGTTTTAAAAAGAACTGGACAAATGAAAGTTACACCCTAAAATCCCCTATAAATAGGTAGCCGCCCCATGCATGCTTCTTGCAAGCATAGAGAGCTAGATAAAGAAAGATGCAGTTCTAGAGAGAGAAAGTCAAAGGTTCAAGCAAAGGTACCAACTTTTATGTGTAATATGATAGATATATGTTATTCGAGTGCCATTTTGATGAATAAAGTTGAAATCTTTATGTACGGTTATGTAGATCGTGGTTCATACTCTTCGGATTGGGATTTTTCTCGAGTTCTAGATCCCCACTTTTACTTGTTTTACGTATTTTAGGGCTAGTATGCATACTATGATTGAGTTGTTAACGTTTAAATAATTTAAAGTGATAAAGATAGCATATTTATATGTTTTTATAATGTCAATATGATGAATAGTGATGTTGCATGAACTCTAGATTTGGGTATGTAATAGTATGCATGTAAAGAAAATAGTAAAGTCTATAGGCTGATGTGAATGAATCATCACCACTCACATTAGTAACAGTCACTCGAATTGACCACTCTAATTCTTTAAGTGTTCTAATATGGGTGAGTTACTGTTGTTTGCATTGACTGTGCTTTAATGTAGATGAGCATATAGTCACCCGCATTGCCCGACTGTTACCCGCGTTGATGTTGGGTCCGCATTGGCTACTAGAATTCTTTAAATGTTCTAATGTGGATAATTTCTATGGTCATCCACATCACCTTAATTGTTACTGGCATCAACTTGTTCATCCATATTGCTTTTTTGTCCTATTGTCCGAGTACTGTTACTTGCATTGCCTATACTTGGTCAATTTTTATATCTTTAATCATTCGCATGGCTATGTTGTTGTTGTCTGCATAACTTCATCAGCATTGACTTAACCTTAGCCTATTTTTCTGCTACTTACATATGTGATATAACGCTATTATGAATGATGTGTATTACATATGTGAATCATGATGTGCAAGCTATGATAGTATGATAGTAAAGGATCATATGTAGTACCTATAATAAAGTGTTAAAGTTGCTACAGTGTTAAAGTATGATGAAATGCTAAACCATAATTATTATTATGATAAAGTGCTAAAGTTAAGATCAAGAAAGATAACAATAACTAAAGCATGCATAGGAGCCCAAAATAATAAAGTCATCGGTTGAAAGTTAAAAGTCTTGTAAGCTAGATAAGAGTTTGCATTTGTTACATTCTCACCCGCTAAGGGAGATTTGCCTTGTGCAATCTCACCTGATAAAGGAGATGTATCATTCACACTCAAAAAATTAGGGCTTCGCCTTGTTTAGGTTCACCTAACAGGAGTTGTGCTATTTGCACTCAACCAATAAGTGCCTCGCCTTATACCGATTCACCTAACAGGAGTTATATCATGTATATGCTCACCTATTATAAGATCTTTATACTTGTACTAGCTCAAAGTTAATGTAAAAAGATAAAAATAAAGTAAATGATTAAATAAAGAGCTAAAGCATGAAGACTCAAATAGAGTAATGAAAGATGCTAAAATAGAAACACTTCACAAAATAGTAACCAACTTTTAGGATTGTTCCAATTAGGTCACTCATTTTTCTAACTGTTCCAATCAGGTCATTTAACATTGGTTTGATGTTCTAATCTTATGTAATTAACCTAATTAGTAGGTAATTTTTTTTCTAACCATTTTCCTCTACCTGCACCATCGACCACCCTTCTCCTCCACAGCTCCACCTTCGAACACCCCTCTCCCTCCACCTTTGAACACCTTCGATCATACCATCACAGTCATCCTCCTACCATCTTCGCCCCAAACATCTACGCCTGCCCAAATTTCTGCCCCATCATCTCCAACCCACCTAAAACCATCCTATCACCTTCGACTCCATCACTTGTGGCCCCTCTATCGCCGCCCCATCATCTTCGACCACCATCACCCACCCAAACTTAAACGTTTTAAGTTTTTACCTACTATTCAGGTTAAATACATAGGATTGATACATCAAAATAAAACTTTAGTGACCTGATTGGAATAAAAAAGTTTATGAGTAACCTAATTAGAACAATTTTGAAACTTGATTATTATTCTACACAATTACTCCTTAGAGTATTTGTAAAGTATGGATGATTAAAATATAATAAAGCTACAAATTTATAGCTGACTGATGTGCCAAATTGTTTTCTTAAAAGTTATTTTAAACCTAGAGCTCGCTCAACAACACTAATTTTTGTATGCATATTAGTTTGACATGCTGCTCGTAATGAAATAAAATACGGTAGCTCGGCACGGATCCTAAAGTTGCTAATTTTGTATGCATATTAGCTTGACATGTTGCTCATAATGAAATAAAAAATGGTAGCTTAGCACGGATCCTGAAGTTACCCGGCTGAGTTTGAGACTGCATTCTTAGATGGGATAGTTTGTTTATAGATTCATGTAATAGTGTTAGTTATCGACTCATGTTTTGAGTATGAGTGTGAGTGTGAGTGTGAGTGTGAGTGTGAGTGTGAGTGTGAGTGTGAGTGTGAGTGTGAGTGTGAGTGTGAGTGTGAGTGTGAGTGTGAGTGTGTATGTGTGTGTGTGTATATACTATTATATAAAGCATTTGAGGAGTATACAATTGTAATTTTACTTAAGTGTAAGACACCTAAGACAACCTTTTAAGCATAATGTACAGGTGTGCTATGTAATACTTCCTAAATTGCCCTCGTTAAATATACTTCTATTAATTAATACAGTATTTAATATATCTATACTATTATATAAAGCATTTGAGGAGTATACAATTGTAATTTTACTAAGTGTAAGACACCTAGACAACCTTTTAAGCATAATATACAAGTGTGTTATGGAATACTTCCTAAATCGCCCCCATTAATTTTTTTTAATTAATACATTATTTAATGTATATTAGATTATTTAATTCACTAAATTAAGTATTATCTTATTTATAATACTTTTAAAATAATAATTAAATATATATCTACTATTTATATTTTTATAACTAAATATTATATAAATTAAATATTATCTTATTTAAATAAATAAGTATATATTTATAAGTGTGTATGTATATGTGTATATAAGATTAGGTTCAAATAAAAAGGAATTTAAGCCTAAAAGGTCTAAGTAGTATTCTAGAATTTACAAGTGTCATTTTCTTTTGTTATAGATACATGTCATTCTATCAAATATTTTAATCATTGTGTATGTATTTATCACTGTATTTTATATTTTGAATCATTCTTTTATTTTGTCATTGCTTTTATGTCTTAGATATATTTATTTTTATTTTATCATTCTATTTTACATATTAGAAGTACACATTAATTTTATTTAACCATTATGTTTTTAGAACTAACCATTTAAAAAAATACAATGATGTTCAAGATACACAACGATGAGAAGTAAAACACAATGATGCACTAGACAACATAATAAGGCGAAAAACATATTTTTCTTTATTTTTACATACAAGGATACTACACTCATGTTAAAGATAAAAAACTATTGTTTTCATGATGTAGTTTTTTTAAAAAACTTATAAAGTTACGAATATTTAAAAAAAGTAAATAAACTTGAACAAAAATAAACAAAAGTGGCTATCAATATTATACCATTCCACCAACTTTTTGCCAAAAATTTTGTTTCAACCATTGATTATGAATTTTGATGGTGAAGATTACGTCTTGTGCTTTTCGGCCTTAATGCCATTTTACAATAACTCTTCCTTGTATGTGAGTGTGTATGTGTGTGCATGTATATGCATAAGGTGTGTATCTTTTGAAAATATAACACCCCAAATCAAAGGGAATAAACTAAAAAGTCAAGTATGGGTATAAAATACTAAAACATCAAAGTTAAAGAAAGGTACAACCCTATATTCTTATTTTATAAAATAGAAGTTTGGCTCCTTACCCATATTTGGTGCTTAAGTTTTCCAAAGAAGGAAGGAGGATCTTGATTTTTCTAACGAGAAACGAGGTAGAGAGAGAAAGCTTCAAATGTGAGTTTTTTTTACCATTATTTACGATCAAAAATTGGATCTATGCATGAGAACATGCACAAATCCAATTGAATAAAGAAAGAACTAACAAATCTTAGTGCTTGATATGTTTTTGATAGTTCTCATGTAAAAGTTCAAGATCTTGGGTTTCTTTATTATTTATCAAAGGTGAGTTCTAAATCCTCACGTTTTATATGCTTTTATCAATGTTTTATGGATGATTTACATACTCTACACCTTTTATTCATATATATAACATATTTCATGATAAAGATTGTAGCTTCAATCTAGGGTTTATGTTTTATGGCATCTTAAGCATGCATGTTAAAGCTTACATATAAAACCCTAAGAAATATATGATTTGATTCAAAGACGTTCAATGATCATGTTAAAAACATGATAAAATAATGCTCACATTATCAGTAGGAATATTCATTCATTCGTAAGTAACCCATAGACTTCTATAAGTAACTTTTAGGCTTTCATAATGGCCATTGTACCTTCGCATGTAAAAATTTCCTTCGTAACTTAACAAAACCTCCAAAACAAGACCTTACCTCCGTATGTGGTCATTACCAGTAGCCCTTACCCTTGCAACTAAACTTGGTTCCATCATGATCAAAGTAAACCTTCGTAAGGGGATTGCCAACCCCCACAACTTCATACAGTTAGTGTATTTTTCAATGTTACTACATAAGCAAGGTTAACACCTCAGCAAGCCCTCGTAACTACGGCCGATGTCTCCATAACATACTACACTTAGTAAAAAATGAATCAATTTCCTCGTAAGTATCCATTTATACCTCCGCAATGTGACATTTGACCCATTTTAAAATTCTAACTCAAGCCCATTTAGGTCAAACATGTAAATTATGTAGTTATCACTTAATCAACTTATTTGTTTTGGTGATTTAAATACAATCATTATGGTATTTATTTAATTTAATATAATTTTATGATTTATAAAAACATATTTATATAAATTTATAGAATTTATTTGTCAATTATGAGATTTTAGTTATTAAATAATGCAGGACCGGTGAAGGGTGGTGAATGCAACAGTTTCACAGATGAAGAGATATGAAACACTTAGCAATTCAAATAGGAATCCGGTTGGAGTGAAACAAAGAACACAATGATGAAGAACAAGAACACACAGATATGGTTTTAAAAAATGATGTATATTGCACTTAAGTTCTTTTACAAGTGTTACAAAGTTTATCTAAATTACAAGTACTTGAGATACTTATACTACATCATACAGCCGACCATACTTTGAAGCCCAGCTGAGAACACTAATCTAGACAAGAAGATCAATGTATAGTCAAAAGACAGATTGCCTTTTGACTAGTGACTATAACATGCCATAGCTCATATCCTAATCTATTACAAAAAGGATAAAAGTAAATAGTTAGAAAGTTACAGACAAAAGAACCTTAATCTACAGTTGACAAAAGCATGAACCTTTTCACCAACTCATGGAAGTTGGTGAGAGATCAGAAGTGGCAGCGGAAAGTTGTTCAGCTTTTGTCAAAAGATGATTCAGAGAAAGCATGTCTTCTCTGTCTTCGGAAGAAATCAGTCCTTGGCTTCGAAAGACTTTGTATTTGAAGCTCTATTGACTTCATCTTTGGCTTTGGAAGATTTGGTCTTTTGGCTTCGGAAGATTTGATACTTGGTATAATTCTTTGAGTTATATCAAATCTTCCAAAGTAACTTTTTTGTACTTACATGTGCATGCTAAGAGCTATTTTAGTTGCATTAGCCTCTAACTGTAATCTTTATAAACTCCCCCTAGGCTGATGCTACCAAAACTTGAGGAGACCTTTGAATGTTGATCTTCATCTATTGACAATCCTCATCAGAATCAAGACCATTCCCTTCATCATCAGTTGGTCAAGATTCCTCAGACTTTCAAAATACCTCCTCATGTCATAGAGATCATGCAGAGGAAGGTCAAGTATGTTTTGCCAGAAATACACATGTTGACCCCCTTGATCTCTAGTGACATACCATCTATCTGGATTGGTGGTAGACATCTAAGACATGATGGGTCTTTCAGCATCAAGAGGCTCTACTTGAATAGAAGTTGGATGAGCAGCCTCTTCTTGATCACCCTCAGGAAGTTCTGACCCATCCTGAGGTGTAAAGGTGGATGCCTTGGACTTTTTCTTAATGTCCCTTCTCATGTCCATCCTTTTCCTCTTTCTATATTTTAACTGAGGAGACTAGCCTATAGCACCAGATTGTTCTTGCTTGTCTTCCTTAGTTGGGTCCTTGTCCTTTACTGGTTCAGAAGGAGAAGGATCAGGATCCTGCTATGGATTAAAAGATGAAGCTGGCTATGATGCAGCACTTGGTCCTGGTTGAGTTGTCTCTTATAGTTCAACCTTAGCCTCAGCTTCAGGTGCAACCTGATTTGGTAGAGAATAAAAGTCAACAAGCTCACCCCTTTTGATCTTCTTCTTGATCACTCTAAAGTGCTCATCCATGGTGGTTAGAGACCAAGTCTCCTTCCAGAGAATCCATACAGCTTCAAGAAGCTCACCATCTTTAGTCTGTTAGTAGATTTATTCTAATTGGCTCGGATGGTGGCTCTTGACTTAGCAGCCTCTTCCCTCATCTTCCTCTTAGCAGCTTTTTGCTCTTTTAGCACTTGTTGCTCAAGCTGCTTGAGGTATTCAAATTCTATGTAGTCATAAGGTAAGAGAAGAAGGTCTGCTATCTGATAGAGACCTGTGGCACTCAGGTTGGCTATCATGTTTTGCCTATCTTGTTCCTTATCTACCTGAGTTAGTTGCTCAGTCAGCCAGTTCATTTAACTCTTCCAAGGGGAGAGAGATGAGTTCATCAATATTGTAATTCCGGGACCCCAAATAATTCAATCTGGCTGCCCTTGTCTCATAATCATGAGTACTTGGCCTGGGAGCAACCCTGATTGCAGCTTGCATGAAGCCTGAGGTCTTACTTGAACTCTCTCCCCTTAGCTTCCTCTTTCTCTCTCTTTCCTCCTCCTCAATCTCCTCAGGATTCAATTTCCTTTTTCCTTTCTCACTCATAAGCTTGGGTGACTCAGGATGAAGAGGGCTTTGGCCTTTATTACTGGGTGCTACAGTTGAGCTCCGGCCAGAGAGGGGCTGTGAGCACCTTCACCAACTGGTGCCTCACTAAGGGTAATGGGTGCTGAAGCTGTTCCTATCTCAAGTTTTACAGTCTTAACTGTTAGGCCTTTAGCCAAGGTTTCCCCTTCAAAGCTAATCTTAGGGTCCACCTCGGCATCCAGTTGACTAATATTCTTGCCTACTAACCTCTGTCTATATAGTCTTGTCCTCAACTTGAACTTTTCAAGCAGCCTCTATTGAATCTTATCAGCTAACCTTGCAGGTTGTCTATTTTGACTTGGGTTGGCAAGTGGATGGTCAACTAGATAGATGCTCTCATAGAATCTGAGGGTGTAGAAGTTGAAAATCTCTTGTTTCCTCTGAGACCTAGAGATTACCAGGGCTTTCCTTTGATCATCATATCTCTATACCACTATTGGATTCTCAGCAGGGTGAGATGGAGCAGGCATAGCCCTTGGTATACCCTCCTCAAACAAGGTATGAATGAGTGAGTCCACATCAATGTGGACCTGAGGAGGTTGTTGAGTATGGAAAATTGCAAGTGAGGGTGGTGAGTCCTCCATGTCTATACTCTGAGAGGAACTCCCAGATTTTGTGATTGTAATTAAGACTTTCTCCCCCTTTTTGGTAGCATCACCCTCTTGCACAGGGAAGCTAGGAGTTAGGTCCATCACATCCATAGGTTCTTGTAAACCTGGTTGAGTCCTCTTATTGGGTCTCTAAGCTAACTTGCCCTTGAGATCGATGATCTCAAGTTGCTGATTATTGACCCTTCTTTGCAAGGTAGTCACCTGAGATTCTAGGTGACTAACCTTGGAAACTAAATAGGTGCATAGTTGAGATAGTTTGTGCCCCTTTAGTTGTAGTCTCTCCTCATCTTCATCAGAAGAATCATTGGCTGCTGGTTTTCCCTTGCACACTGACAGCTTCAAAGAAAGTGTCAATGGGATAGGTTGCCATGGTTGATGTCTTAAGAATGTAATCCCTTGCAAAAGTGAGAGCCTCTGTTATATGGGCCTCTTGAACAGGTTCAGGAAGGTCCACCTCAGTAGTGGGTGGATGATGTGGGCTAGACATTGGTGATTCAGGAGCCCTCATCTCTCCTTGAGCAGGTGTGGAGAAGAGAGACTCATGGTACCCACTAAAGCCAATGTCTATATCATCATAGAATTCTAAGCTTGGGATTAGTTGGTTGAGGTCAAGCGGCTGGGGATGGTAACTTTCCCCTGAAGGTTGATAACTAGAGTTTTGAGACTTCGACTGAAGGCTTAAGGCCGAGGTAGTGAGCTCATCAGGCTGAGCATGAGGAATCTCAGCACTGATCATTGAAACAAAGGGAGTGATTTGCTCCTTATGAGAAGTGGGAGCTCTAGTGTCAATTTCTTCCTGCATGGTAGGTGATTTGGGGCCTTGCTCAACTTGAGTAGCTTGAGCAGGGGTTCGTTTGGATTTTCTTTGGTAGGTGATGGTGATTTGTGGCTGAGTGGCTGGTGCAGATATGGAAGGTGTGGGTTCAACATTGGCTTGTGTTGCCAAGTTGTCACCTTGAGCAATGAGCTCTAACATTTTTTGGACCAGGGCTGTTTCTACCCCTAAGAATCCAACAGTTGGCTTTCTTATTGTCTTGAAAATGCCGGGCTTCATCTGTCCCAATTTAAGAACATTGCCTGTTCCCTTTAACTATGAGCCCAGTTTATAGTTAAGAATGTATTGGTAGGAAACATGTAATATTCTAAGGAGTCCAAGTTTGCAAGCAAATTTGTGTATACAAATTGAGAATACATGAACTTGGCCCCTTGAACCATTCCATGAACTATGTAGGAAAGGTCTTCAGAAATTTGATCACATCCTCCATGCTTGTTTGAAAGGGAGTGGATGACCACATGAAGGAGGTACTTCCATTTGTATGAGACCTTTCCTTTTCTGAAAGTTCTTACAGAGTAGTCCTCTTTTAAGCCCATCAGCTAGAATGAATCATTAATAGTAGATTTAGGGAAGGACAAGTCACCCTCTTCATCATCTAGCCTTAGATGAGTATTGATGGTGCCTGTAAAGATGAAAAGTGTCCTCCCCTACACAGTGGTAGTTAGTGCCTTCCCACCATCCAAGATGACCTCTTGGCAGGTCCTCCAGAACTCCAAAAGTTGATATTCATATAATGGAGGGTCGATTGTGAGGGCAGTGAGGTAGTTGGTTAGAGATAAGAAGCGGCAAACGTCCAAGAAACCAGGATCTTTCTCGGACGACAACAGAGCAACTTGATTATGTTACCTGTGTAAGTGCATGACAAAATTCGATTGGTTTTGGGTATCAGGTTTGGCCATTTTGAGTAGCTTTGTGATGAAGGAAGGTAAGAAAAAGGTCAGTTTGTGGGTGAATTTAGGGTTTGAATCTTGCAGATGAAGGAGAATAGTGAAAGAAGGGGAACCGTTATATAAATATATATATGATATGGATTTGAGACAAAATTAATGCAAACGAATAAACTTTGAAATCCAAATGTCGATCCCACCTCTGAAAAAGGTGCCCAAAAAGTTAGTTTTCTTGAAAGTCTAAATCTTCCAAAGGTAATTTGTCTTCGAAAGGTTTTAGAAAAACTTCCGAAGCCAAATTTGGCTTCGGAAGATATTCCTTAGTTTTCTAAGAATTTTGCTTCGGAAGAAATATACTTAGAGTATTTTTACTTCCTAGATGGATTTTGCTACGGAAGATATCAAATATCAAAAATCTTATTCAATAAGAGAATAAGTCTTCTGAGAGTTAATTGCTTTTGAAAGAAAATAGTCATTCAATACATTTAAGTACTTGGTGACAAATATATGCTTCAGAAGATATATTCAAATTTCTTTCGAAGGTTAACTTCTCAAATGTAGTTATTTGTTTTTGAAGACATAATTTTCTTCCGAAGATAACTTGATGTCTTCCAAAGGAAAATATATCCAAAATTCTCAAAATTCTAAGGGATATCATTTTGAAAAGTTTCTTTCAAAGTAAACTGGGCTTATATGGTGATGATATAGACAACTTAAGACACACATATTATTAAAAACTAATCTTGAGTTTAGTTTAAGAAAAATCTACTCAAAGTTAATCATCCTAATAACTGATACAAGATACTTAAATCTCTGCTCATCAAATGCTTTTGTGAACATATCAGCATATTGTTCATTTGTGTTAACTTTGATTAGTTTTATCAATCTTTTTTCAAAATTATCTCTAATCAAATGATATATGATATTGATGTGCTTTGTCTTTGAGTGCTGAACTAGATTCTCTATGATAGAGATAGCATTGTTGTTGTCTATATGTATGGGAGTCTCCTTGAAGTTGAATCCATAGTCTAGCATCTGATTCTGAATCCAAAGCACTTGAGCATAGCAGCTTGCAGCAGCAATGTATTCAGCTACAGTAGTTGATGCAGATACACAGGATTATTTCTTGCATTGCCATGAGACTATCCTTCCACCAAGAAATTGACATCTCCCAGATGTAGACTTTGTAGTCATATTGCAGCCACCATAGTGACTATCTGTATAGGCATATAGATTGAACTAAGAATTCTTTGGATACCAAAGGCCTAATTTGGGAGCACCCTTAAGATATCTAAGAATTCTTTTGATAGCAACCAGGTGTGACATCTTAGGGTTGGCTTGATATCTTGCACAAATACATGTAGGAAACATGATATCAGGCCTGCTGTCTATGAGGTACATAAGAGACCCAATCATAGCCCTGTATAGATGTTACTCCCCTCAAGATCTGGTCCAAGAGAGTTCTGGCTATGGGTGTCTTAGCAACCTTGTACTCAGTCATGTGAAACCTAGTAAGTATGTCTTGTACATACTTTGATAGATTTATGAAGATGCCATTGTTAACTTGCTTCATTTGAATTCCTAGAAAGAAATTGAGTTCCCTTATGGCACTCATTTCAAATATATTCTTCAGTAGCTTCTCAAAGTCTTTGAAGAGCTTTGGATTAGTTGACCCAAAGATAATGTCATCTACATAAACATGAACCAGCATCAAGTCATTTCTTGTTCCTTTTATTAAGAGTGTTCCATCAATAGTACCTCTCTTATATCCATGCTTACAGAGTTATTATGATAGTGTCTCATGCCACTTTCTTGGAGCCTGATGCAGCCCATAAAGAGTTTTGTCAAGCTTGCAGACATAATCAGGATGATCTGGTTTTGCAAAGCTAGGTGGTTGTTTGACATACACCTCCTCATTAATCACCCCATATAAAAAGGCACACTTGACATCAAGTTGGTAGACCTTGAAATCCTTGAATGCAGCAAAGCTAGGAATATCCTAACAGCTTCAAGTCTTGCCACAAGAGCAAAAATATCTGTGTAGTCAATCCCTTCTTCTTATGTGTATCCTTGAATAACCAGTCTTGCCTTGTTCTTGATGACAAATCCTCTATCATCTTTTTTTTCCTAAATACCCACGTGGTACCTATGGTAGTCTTCCCTTGAGGAAGAGGACATAGATTCTAAACCTTCTATCTCTTGAATTAAAGCAACTCCTTCTGCATTGCTTCAACCCAACTTCCATCTTTCAAAGCCTCTTCAATCTTTTTAGGCTCTAACTGGGACAGGAAACAAGAGTGAAGACAAACATTTTATCATGGGTTTGTGCTCTTGTTCTTAACCCAGTCTTAACATCTCTAATGATGTTTGTGGTAAGATGGGAGTTATGGATTCTCAGTTGAGGAATCATAGAAAGTTGTTTGGATAGATCTAAATTGGTGAAATTTAGATCTGGTGCTTGAGAGTCATCCACCACATCAACACACTTCTCAAGAGAAACTTGATCCAATGAGTGTGTCACATCATTGATGTTGTCTTCTATGGAGTGCTTATCAGCATCAAGAAATTCTTGATCACTTTCACCACCTCCATCTCCTCATATATTGGAAATTCCTTTATCTAAGTTTCGTGCCTATGTGCTGGAATTTATAGGCACCTCAGATGTATCAGCTGAAGAATTTGTCATGGTTGTGCTGATAAGATTTCCAAATGTAGGGTTAATTACCACTAGAGCTGAAGTAATTTGAACACTTGGTCTTCTCAGCTCAAATCTTGGATCAGAATCTCCTGAAGATAAGGTACCTATAGATCCTGAAACATTCTCATAAGATTTGTTAAAACAGTTAATAACTAAATCAAGATCAAACAACCAATCAGAACTAGAACCTTTCACACTAGGTGTGTGCTCATTGAAGGTCACATTGGCTGACTCCTCAACTACTCTGGTTCTCAGATTGTATACTCTATAAGCCTTGGCTTGGGAAGAGTATCCAATAAAGTGTCCATCATCTGATTTCTCATCAAATTTGGCTATTTGATCCTTGGTATTTAAGATGGTACAAGGACATCCAAATGATATGAGGAAATGAATGAAAGGTCTCCTTTTGTGCCACAGTTCATAAGAAGTCTTACCATGAGTCTTAACTACTAATACTCTGTTCTGCATATAGTAGGTAGTGTTGTCTGCCTCTGCCTAGAAGGTGATGGGTAGTTTAGAGTCAGACAACATGGTTCTTGCAGCTTCAATAAGTGTCATGTTTCTCCTCTCAGCAACATTGTTTTGCTGAGGAGTCCTGGGAGCACTATATTGTCTTGTTATATCCTTTTCATCACAAAATGTATCAAGGATTTGGTTTTTAAATTCGGTTCCTTGATCACATCTTATGATCTTGACCCTGTGATCACATTGATTCTCAATTTTCAAAATAGAACTCTTTAAGATCTCAGGGGTCTCATCCTTAGTTCTAAGAAAGAAGATCCAAGTGTATCTTGTGAAGCCATTTATGATCACCAAGCAATAAGAGGTCCTTCCTAAACTCATTACACCGGTGGGGCCAAAGAGATCCATATGTAATAAGTGTAGGGGGGTGTAGTGATGGAGTTTATTTCCTTTGGCTTGTGAGATACCTTGTGTTGCTTCCCTTTTAGGCATGCAACACAATATCATCACTTGTAAATTCTTTCTTTGGCATTTCAGTTACCAAATCATTTTTAATTAATTTATTCATGTTTTTAAAGTTTACATGGAATATTCTTTTATGACAAAGGAAAGACTCATCACTATTGGCCTTAGATAGAAAGCAAAAAACTTCTCCTGAAGGGGATGTTTCTTGCACTGAATAGGATATGCTCTTGAGGAATGATCACCCTGGGCTTGAGAACAATGCACTCATGCTCAGTAAAGAGCATGTTGTGTCTCTGATCACAAAATTAGGATACACTTAGAAGATTGTACCCAAGGTCCTTGACAAAGTTTATCTTTTTAATGCTGAGCTTACCATTTATGACCCTGCCCCTTCCAGTAATGTAACCACCAGATTCTCCTCCAAAAGCAACTAGCCCTCCATCAATTCTTTCAAAGTTGTGAAGTAAAGAGCCATTTCCTATCATGTGCCTGGAACAGCCACTATCAATGATCCATACATTTTTTTTAGTATTTAGTTGTTCCTCCACAAAAAGAGATGGTTAGTTACATTTAGAAACCCAAGCCTCATTGGTCTTGGCCTTGTTAAAGTGAAAAGAAGATAATGCAATAGTAATTGATCCTATATGCAAGTTATGAGGATCATTTGCTATTGTTGATGAAGAACTTTCAATCACATGGCCATCCTTCATCTTCCACACCATCTTTGGAAGACTAGACTTGGCCTTCAATACTTTGGAAGTTTTGATAACTTTGGAAGTTTTGGAGACCGGACCTTCGGAAGCTTTTGCATCCCCTGCAACAGACTTTAGTACTTCGGAAGCATTTCTTTCTTCCGAGCAAAATTTCTTCCGAAAGTAAGTTTTCACTTATCTTCTTCTTCACTTTGGAGCTTTCGAAAGGAAGAGATTTTCCTTTCAAAGCTATTTTCTTCTTCTTCTTCTTAGAAGTTTTCTTCTTGTTCATATGGATAGTACTTTTGGGATTGTAGATGCAATCCCTGGCAAAGTGAAAAGTACTACCACACATAATACGTTCAGTTGGCATACTTCTAAGAGTCTTCTTTTAAGAGGAAGGCTGAGCCTGATTACTCCTTCATCTTCATAGATGATGCAGCAGGCTTCTTGGGATGAGGCTTGCTCTTAGAACAAGATGGTTCAAGCTATGCAGCAGTGGTGAACATTTTATCAGCCTTCTTCTTTGAATCAGGATGACTTGGACATGAACTAGAACTCCTAGTATTAGAGTCCATGGTTGTGTCCTTAATCTTTACCACTTCAAATCCAGCAGAGATGAAAACCTGCTTTTGCTTGGAGTTGAAAGTGTCCTTGATCTCTTGGGCTTTCTTGGACTTTCTTTTTACTGCCCTAATCAAGTTCTTCCTTGCAGACTTTGTCATCTTGGATTCTTTCTTCTCTCCAGGAGAATAGTGTCCCTTCTCAAGATAACCTTTTTCACTCACCTCAGGTTTATCCTTCACTACCTCCTCTTCATCTTCATCCTCTTCTTGAATAGGATCTATAGAGGGCAGCTCATCTTGACAATTTTCATACCTTGGAGATCTTACAGATAATAACGTATATGGAGAAGCTATCTCACTTGAACCCAATCCTTGCATGTTCTGATAAAAATCTTTGCATGCATGGATGAAGATATTATGTTCTTGCAGGTTTCCTCTTCAAGAACATATTTTTCTACGTTAGCTTTGCTGATCACAAGATCAGCTTGGCATTCAGTTAATTTATGAGATCCTTGATCTGAGTCCTGTAATTAGTGTGCTCATGCTTAAGAGTTGAAAGGGCTTTCTCTAAATCTTCTATTTTAAGTTTATAATCATTTTTAGTTCTTTTAAAGTCAGCTTTTAAGATGTTCAAGGACTCAAGATCAGATCTCACTTCCAAATTGTAGGACCTATACATGTTAACTTTAGCAATGCATTTAGGGGTACAGAGATGTTCCAATTCCTTAGCCTCTTCATGATCAACTATGTCTGCTTGGTTTGGAGAGGCATCTTCCACTAGAAAGCTCCAGTCAAAACCTCCTTCTTTAAAAACAATAACAACATGTTGTTTGGGCTGGCTCGGCTTCTCGGTAGTTACATCAATGTAGTTTAGCCTGGGTTGTGCTTGGCTATTATTTGTCCTTGGTGCCTTTCACTTTCTAGCAAAGTGACCCATCTGGTTATAGTTGTAACATTTCACTTTGCTTTTGTCTAGTCTAAACTTTCTACTGGCCATATTACTGAGAAACTTTCTCCCTGTCCTCTTGTAGAACTTCTTGGCCCTGTGAGTGAGAAAAGCCATCTTCTAGACTATCTCTATGTACTCCAGATCATTTGGATGATACAATCCAAGTCTTCAAGAGTAAAAGAAAGTTGCCATAACTTTCATCAGTAGACACAAAGGCTTGTGCAGAGCTTGTCTCTTGGAATGGGCTTCCATGGATGTAGCTCTCCTTTGGTGTCTCGGGGAAGGTGATGAAAGGGCCCTTTTACGAGTTTTCAGGGTAGCAGATAAGATGATGCTGTGGTTCTCTGCTATCCCTTTCAACCACATGAAGGGCTGAACTTTGCTGATTGTTGGAAGAGCTGCTTGATGGATTTTGCATGTTCATCTCAATCTAGTAGCCACTAAGGATACTATACAGCTCTGTGAGAGTAAGGGTAGATAGGTTCTCAGTTCTCTTGATGGCCACACAATAGTGAGTCCATTGTCTAGGAAGAAAGAACATGAACTTTCTCACTATGTCCCTATTCTCAAGTTTTACTCCAACATCCATTAGAGTAGCCACAATCTCAACATACCTGAAGTATTATTGAGTCATGGTTTCACCTGTCTTGTAGGTGAAGTTCTCAAACTGCTGCTTCATGAGGTCTTTCTTATTCTCTTTGACTTCCTCAGACCCCTCATACATGAGCTTTAGTGCATCCCAGAGCTGCTTAGCAGTCTTGCACTTCTTGAAGCCTTTGTATATGGAGTTAGAAAGAGCAGTTTGGAGGGCAGTCATAGCTTTCTGATCTACATCAATCTTCTTCCGGTCTTCTTCAGAGTAGTAGTCAGTCATTTCCTATGATATCATCCCACCTCCAGTAGTAGCTGAAGAGGTGCTTGGGACGTGAGGTCCTTCGACAATAGATCTCCAGATCCTGCTATCTTGAGACTTGATAAACCTTTCCATACGTTGACACCAAGTATCAAAGTTATCAGGAGTGATCAGTGGAGACTTTATCATAGTACTGGTTTTTATATCAGCCTTAGAGATAGCTGCCATTTGAGTTGATAAGTGTGTTGTGAAAATGAGGAGATTTAAGATGGTGAGATCTTATAATCAAGAGCCTGAAATACTCTGATACCAATTGCAGGACCGGTGAAGGGTGGTGAATGCAACAGTTTCACAAGATGGAGGGATATGAAACACTTAGCAATTCAAATGGGGAACCGGTACGCGTTGAAGTGAAATAAAGAACACAAGTAAGAAGAATAAGAACACACGGATATGGTTTTCAAGAATGATGTATATTTCATTCAAGTTCTTTTACAAGTGTTACAAAGCTTATCTAAATTACAAGTACTTGAGACACTTTATATTACATCTTACAGCTGGCCATACTTTGAAGGCCAGCTTGAAACACTAATCTAGACAACAAGATCAATATAGAGTCAAAAGGTAGTGACAATGACATGTCATAGCTCACATCCTAATCTATTACAAAAAGGATAAAAGTACATAGTTGGAAAATTACAGACAAAAGAACCTTAATCTACAGTTGACAAAAGCATGAACCTTTTCACCAACTCATGCAAGTTGGCGAGACATTAGAAGTGGGTGTGGAAAGTTGTTAAGCTTTTGTCAAAAGGTGATTCAGAGAAAGCTTGTCTTCTCTGTTTTTAGAAGAAATCAGTCTTTGGCTTCGGAAGACTTTGTCTTTGAAGCTTTGGAAGACTTCATCTTTGGCTTTAGAAGATTTGGTCTTTTGGCTTCAGAAGATTTGATATTTGGTATTATTTTTTGAGTTATACCAAATCTTCCGAAGTAACTTCCTTGTACTTGCATGTGCATGCTGAGAGCTCTTTTAGTTGTATTAGCCTCTAAGTGTAACCCTTACAAATAAAAGTAAAGAATTAAAGTTCAAAGTTTTTACAAAGATTTATTAAATTTATAAAGTTTGTTAAGTTTTATAAATTAATAATTTTATTAAATAAGTCAAAGGGGTTAATATGTAAAATTGGGGGCCTAAGTGTAATTTAATACAACACACCCAAATCACCTGCCCATTAACCCCCATCTCCAGCCAATATTCCACTCAACTCCGGCGTCCTTCCGACAAGCGATAAACACCCAAATAAGAGCATTTACACCCAAACAAACCGTTTGTCCATGCTTGTGATTATGGCTCGAACTCAAAACCGTTTTTAATTTAGAAACCGAAAACCCCATTCAAACCATGAATCAGTTTCAACTTGATATTTAACATTTCATCAAATTCATTGACCTCCTAGGTTTCTGAGATTACCGCAATCATGAAAATTAAACCAATTAAGTTTAAAACAGTCAAGTTATTATGAAATAACACTCAAAACTCCCGAATCAAAACCTTTAACTCGTTCGAATTGAAACGGGTAAAATCTCTATCATAATCGAGGGTAAACGTTTGTGGTATATCCTTTAAACTTTCTATCATCTCAATTTCACTCAAACTAGGCATGCACTAAACATTCATCTTCAAGTTTGTATCGAACTTGCAATAAAGTCGAATACCCCTTTCTGAGTTACCTGAACTAAAATTGATTTAGGGATTTTACTTAATATCACCCGTGGAAGCTTCGCAAGTCACCAATCGAATCAAATCGACATATTCTCAACTCTGTTTTCATCAAATCTATGCCGAAACATGCAATTAGTTACACACGTGTTTATACATCGGGAATCAAAGCCCCATACTTGATTTGGCTATCAACTTGGAATTGATGTTCAATTTGGACCATATCAAAGCTACGGTTTATAGAATTTGAGAATTTGAAATGATCATTGTTTTTATATTTTTGGGATTGAACCATAACCAGTTCTAGGCTTCAGCCCACCACAAGCAGCTTTCATGGGGCAGACCCGAGTTTGACCTCGGGTACCCCCAAATCCTTTTTCAAACCATTTTTTACTCAAAATGTATGTATACATTATTATATTAATATAAAAATTATTTAAATAAATTATTCTAGTAATTATTACTTAATTTTTGAAAAAATCTTAAACAATTAAATATCACATTTTTTATATTCTTTATAAATTTTATAAATGTTACAAAATCCGTTTATAAATTTTAAAATTTAATTAATTATCAAATTATTTATTTTGATCAAATTATTAAATAATTAATTATTAAAATTAATTGTTTACCGACAATATTCAAACTTTTTTTTTTACTCAATCGTTATAAATTAATAATTTTAATAATATTAATTTATTCTATTTCTTTTTTATTAATTATTATTTTTAAATTCAATTTCTTATTCAATTTAGTTTATGATAAAATCAAAGTCATAATTTTGTTAAACCCTAAATTCCAATGAAAGCCTAATCCATGTCGAGTTCTTAAATCATATTATTATTCTAACTTAGACATCGTTTCTTAGGTTTATCCGAGATGAAACTTTGGGGTTCATTTTTACATTCTAGAATTCAAATCACTTATATTCAATTATAAAGTGAGTATTTCTAACCCATTTTCTTGTGTTTAATTTTTAAAGAACTCATGTGGTATTTATTCAATCATTGATATTCAATTCAAAATTCAAATCTATACATTCTATGTTATTATTTGTAAATATGTGTTCATAGTTACATGAACTAGATGGTAACACAGTTATTAATTTATGCAACTACGGTAACAATGATAGATCTATTGGTTCAACAAACCCACCCTATGTGATTATTTGAGTGGTGATTGAAACCAGATTCTAGCACATTAATAATGTTTCGTCTGTAGATCGAGTTATTTCAGTCATTAGGTTTAATTGTGTTGAGTTTGTCTTTATATTACACTATTGCATTTATAACTCTTGACATTGGAATGTAAATTTAGTTGTTTTAATCATTTTAATCGATCTATATATGTATGCAAAACCTATGTTTACTCACTAGCTAATTCTTTAGCTGACTTGTTACTTTTTCACATGATTTCAGAAAACGGTGCTTAGTTGGATTACATGCAAACATTTAGGATGCTGGGCCTAGATAATTGATAAGACTTCTATTTTATGTTATTTGAGTTATATTTTGTTGGACTCAACAAGTGCATTAAGAAATAATGCATAAAAGTATGATGCTTGCCATATCATACATATTATAAACAAAATGTGTTTTAACATACAAAACAATCATTTATAACACATTAACATTATTTACATTCATAACAATCACTAACATTTGTTTAAATTTCTTTTTCAGATTTGTAGATAAAAGAAATTTTGACCAAGTGTTCGCAGCGGATGAAGAGTCTCCACAGCAGATGAAAATCACCAGCAGCGGATGAAGAAAATTCATCTAAGTGTGTGCAGCGGATGAAAGAATCCCACAGCGGATGAAGAACATACATTGGACACACATTCAAGCATCAAACTCATCTTCTTCTTCTCATAAACATTCATTGAATGCAAACATCATGATTACTGAATCATTTTGTGCATTTTGAAGAAGTGTTGTTGATTTTTGCTTGAACATCACACTACCACACAAGTTTTCAGTGGTTTTTGCCACAAACAATACACGGGTATTGTTCATACATTGTTAAACAACCTTTAAATAGAAGGTTTTTAACTTTTTACATCATTCAAACCTTAAAACCCTAATTGGATTTTAAGGGTTTTGTTTTTAAACACTGTTTCATTGATCTTTCTTTGAAACAAATCATTTTGTGAACAATCTAACCGGTTTAGATTGTTCATTATCATCATAAACTAGTTACAATCTCACTAGAAATTTTTTTTTTCATTGTTCAACCATCGGGTTGAATATTTTGAAAAATCATCACCGCAAAAAACCCTAGGAAATTCCTAGTTTTTGCAGAACACAATTCACGGGAATTGTTGTTGTTGTTGATAAAACCATCAAAAACAAATTGTCTTGTTTGAAAAGTTTCAGAATCAACTTTTTGATCCAAAAAGTTGTGTTACATAAGACAAAATCTGTTTGTAGGGTTTTTACAAAAAGAATATTGACTTTTTCATAAAAGGACAAATATTCCCATCATCCACAATCTTTCTTGTCACCGTGACCTAGAAAGCAACATTTCATAGGACATTAATTAATTAATTAATTAATTCCTTTATTTGGTAAACAATTAAAACAAATTAATTTATCAAATTAACAAACAAATCCTAGAGACAATTAGGATTAATTAAATTTTAGCACCGGACTAAAATTTTAATCAAACAAAATTTAACTTAAAAAATTATTATTAAGTTAAAATCAAATCATTAAAACATGGCTGATGATATGATGAGTTCAAACAGTTGACTAAAACCTCCAAAGTTGAAGAACAAATCAGATTTCAAGCAATAGAAAATCATGTTCAGGAATTGGATTACATATCAAGATCCAGATCTATGGACATCAATCACTGAAGGTCCTTACATTCCAGTGACTTTAGGACCTGACTATAACATACAGAAACTAGTTAGTCTGAAAAGTGTAGCTGGTGATGACCTCAAGCGGGTCAAAACAGACATGAAGGCATACAGTATTCTAGCTATGACTTTGCCTTTTGAAATTTTGACACGGGTCAAAAATTTCAAAACAACCCATGAGCTGTGGAAGGTTCTTCACACCATGTGTGAAGGAAGTGAGGAAATAAGAGAGATCAAAAAGGAAAAATTAAGAACTCAATATGAAACCTTCCACCACATCCATGGAGAATCAATTCCTCAATAGTTACACAGATATGTCTAATTGGTTAATGAAATGATAGTATATGGACTTAAATATGACACTATTGAAATCAACAAGAAAATGTTGCATACATTGCCTGAGAGTTGGACTCAGTTAGTGTCTCTTATGAAAGCAACATTAGACTTGGAGGGACTATCCCTTGACTCACTTGTAGCCAAGGTTGAAGCACTGGAAATGGATGAAAAATCCAGGAACAACAACCAAATCAGACATGTCAAGGCCTACAAGTTCAATAAACCATAACACACATACAGTGCTTTCCTCACAGGCACTGGAGAAGATGAAGAAGAAGAATTTCTGGATTCTCATGATACATCATTCTTCTCAGCACTAGAATCATCCAACAACAAACACAAGTCTAAGAAGACTGGAGTTCATGCTTCTCATGAAGCTACACACCAAAGTAAACATCAACCTCATAACTCCACCTCAAACAAACAGTCAAAATCTCAAACATCAAACATACACAAGCTTGAAAAACCTATGGATGCTCTTACTATTATTCTACAAAGTGAAGAGCAAAAGGCAGCTTACGCAGCCTTTTTAACAAGCTTTGAAGCATACTTAGGAGCAAGTCTGACTCCATCTCAGATCATCCAACAGGATTTGGATGAACTTCCACCAGATATGGTAGAAGAGATGGATCTTCAATGGTCAATGGCCATGATAGCATACAGGGCCAAAAGGTTTCTGCAAAGAAATAGAGGTTTAACCATGGACAAGAAAACAAGAATTGGTTTTGATAAAACCAAGGTTAGGTGCTATAATTGTCAACTTTATGGGCACTTCTCTAGAGAATGTCAACAGCCCAGAGTTGATAGAAACACTCATCAGGCACAACACTTAAGTGGAATTAATTCAAACAGAAAAGTGCCTCCACCAATTAGTATTCCAAATGCACCTACTCAACCTCAGATCACATAATTCAGTCCAACTCAACGTCCAACATCTTCTACAATGATAATAAAAAAGGATGGAGAATGTGACTAGAGCCTTTATGAGGCTGAAATTCCATCATCTTCAAATCATGCCCTTATGGCTGATATTGAAGACAAATTAACAGACATCCCGAAAGAGGTAAAAAAGCATGTATTGATGAGGTAAACAGGTATAGAGAGCATGCTAACAAACTGTTAAAGAAAGTAATTGAAACAAACATTCTTAATGAAAGTCTAAAATCAGAACAAAAGCAGTATGCTATAAAAATACTTTCATTACAATCAGACCTAGACAAACTACTTTCTGAAAAATTAACATTGACAGCTCAGGTCGAGCAGCTCTCTATCTTATTAACTAAGTCAAAAACAATTCAAGCTGAAACTAAAGTTAAACTTCAGAAGTTTCAGGTGAGCAATAAGAAGTTCGAAGAACTTCTTGCTCAACAAAGGGCTTTTAAGGACCCTTCAGGTTTAGGATATAATAAGGTAAGTCCACCTTATAATGATAATTATATTCGTTTACCTGACTCCATGACCAACAAACAGGATGAATCTCATGATTCTCAAGAAAAGACTGATGACTCTAACCAATCATCATCATCATCAAAATCAGTTTTAAAATCAAAATCACCCTTGATAAAGTTTGTTAAAATTTCAACACCATCATCAATCAAATCAACTGACTTTTATCAAGGAGAAAATAACGAATTTGATAATCAAACAACAGATGATGATTGGGACGATTTATTAGATGATGAGTATGGTCAGCCAATTACTGAAACTCAAAAGGTTTCAAGTGTGGCTGATACATCAAACAAACAATCGAAATAGATTCAAGGATTTGATATATGTTCCGGTGGAAGGAAAGCTGTAACTTCCATTGCCCCTCCCAAACAGGTAAATAAAAGGAAAGGCAAAATCACAATTTAGCAAAAACAACAGTCTGTGACTTTTGAAATTCCATCAAAATCTAATTTGAAATCAAAAGTTTTCGGCAAACAAACAAAAACAGAATTTACATATTGTGAATGGTGTGATCAATTCACACATTCAACTGCAAAGTGCAGATATGGCAAGTACTGCAAGTACTGTAAGATGAATAATCACAGTACAAAAACATGTTATTTTTACAATTATTGCTCCATTTATGAAAGAAACAATCACAGCACGGCAAATTGTTTTTTCAACAAGAAAAACAAGAAACAAAACAAATAAGCTCAGGTTGAGAAAACTACTGAAAAACAACTTGTTGCTCAAAATAAGAGCAGAGTAAGAGTTCCTAAACATACTCCTTATCAGAAAATTGTTTTAGATAATGATAAAATCTTTTATGACAATTTTCAACACACATCAAGGAGACATAAGTCTCAGAACAGACAAACCACTGACACTAACTCACAAAAAAGAAGAGCACAAAGCACTTCTCCAAATAGAGCTAAATCAAACCAAAAGAAATCTAGTGTGTCTAGAGTTCCAAAACCTTCAGACAATGTTTTCTTGGAAGAAATTTGTGTTGTTGGAAAAGACGAAAAACCCAAGACCATCTTGGCTTGGGTTGCTCCAACTAACTGATTTCTTTTGTTTTTCAGGGACATCTTAGAAGGACTGACAACATCTGGTATGTTGACAGTGGATGCTCCCGTTATATGAAAGGCAACTGTTCCCTCCTTCGGGATTTTAAGAACAAACATGGATGCTGCCAGTTTCTTGGATCAAGATTGATCTCTTCGCAATGCAAGAAACAGACAAATGTCTCTATGTCCATAGCCAAAGCAGAATATATAGCTGCTTCTGCATGCTGTTCTCAAGTGTTATGGATTCAAAACCAAATGCTTGATTATGGCTTTAATTTTCTTAAAACACCCATACACATTGACAATTCTGTAGCCATGTTTATAACTGACAATCCTGTTCAACATTCAAAAACCAAACACATAGAGATCAGATATCACTTTCTGAGAGATTGCTCAGAAAAAGGTCTGATCAAGTTGATCAAGGTCCACACAGACAACCAATTGGCTGACCTTTTTACAAAACCATTTAATTCAACACGATTTGAATTTTTGGTTCAGTCTCTTGGTATGATCAACTATGAAACAACAAATTAATATTTGCAAAACATTCAAATCAGACATATTTGATTTTGTCAAAGTCCATGATTACCATCAGCTTTCCCTTATTCAAAATCAAGATATCATGCAAATCATTCATTTTGATAATATTGAATCACACATACATTTCATGAGAAATGATAGTACACTAGCATAATTCTTCACTTGAGTCTTTTTCCACTAATAAAGACTGACAAATTCTTTGTTTGATATGTGGATAGGCTCAGCATGGGACACATAAAATCAGATACAACAGTGAAGAACTAAATTCTCATGACTGTGTGGTTAACAACACATCTTGGTTTATGGTGAGTATTGATCTATCCAATATCGGTTGCTTTCAAAGTAACTACAATACACCAAGTGAAAAAGATTATAAATTGCTCAATCATTCAAGTGTCTCCTTTGTTATGATAATCATAGACCTGGAGTACACCTAGGCATTCTTTGTTGTGCTAAGCATAGACCTGAATGACCTAAATAATGATCCAAAAAGATTCCCAAAGAGGAACACATCCATCTTGGATGAATCATTAATAAAGTCTTTATGACTACATTCCTTGTGAATGAATCAAAAGAATCCCAAAGAGGATCAACTTCCAAAGTGAAGTGAAAAAGAATCCCAATGAGGATCAACCAACATGGATCAAATTAAGCATTTATACTATAAGTAACTAGGTTTTAAGTATTGAAAGTACTTTCTAGCATATCTTGAGGAGGGTTGTATTAATCATACAATCAGATGTGGGGTACATACATCTCATGTCAATCAATTCAAAACATGATAATCACTCACTGTTTTAAATCAATCATTAATACCATGCTTGAGTTTAAGGGGATCAATATATCTACAATCAACATTGTACTTGTCTATGTCTATTCTCCAAATCATACAAACAACTCAGTGAGAGCTATAGACTAGTATGATCTCATGGTATGTGCAAAAGATTCATGTTCAAACATGAAAATAATTCATTTATTAGTTAGATAAGGCATTATCTTTCTAACTTTTATCAAGCAAGCAATCAATTGGACTTTGATAATTTCCACTCAAATACATACAACTTTTTGTCATTTTATAAAAGATTTTTATAAATATGCAAAAATTTAGGGGGAGAAATTGATTAGCGGAAATATCAAAGGCAGCAGAATTGTGCATATTCATACATTTTAAAATTTGAAATTTTCTAAATTTTGAGTTTTAAACAAAGCCATGTCAAGCCAACACCTAAACACAGCAGTTTGACACACATACATTTGTTTATTTTATTGCAGAATATTGCTTGTGAGTGATATCTTATCATCCATATATTGAATATGTTAACATTTCAATATTTTAACATACATTGTAAATCAAAGATTTAAACAAACATTTTGATTTAAACAAGTTTCATCAACAAATGTTCTTTCGAAAGAAAATTTTATCAAACATATGCTTCGGAAGACATTAGTTCAAAACATACAAAATTTTTAAATTTTTTAAAATTTTGACAACTGTTCACACAACGGATGAACAAATATCTCATCCGCTGTAGGAATAGTACCATTCATATCATCAAAATGTCCACAGCACATGAACATTGTTCATCCGCTGTGAACATCTCTAAAAAATTACCAAGTGTTCCACAGCGCATGATGTTGGTAAGGCATCCGCTGTGAATACAGTGCCATTCCACAGCGCATGACTAACATAAGTCATCCGTTGTAGAAACAGTGCAAGTGTATATAGCGTATGCATACAGGTAATCATACGCTGTAAACATTCATACATCACATCAAGTTTACACAGCGCATGAACAAATGTTCATCCGCTGTGAATAATCATCATTGCTAAATCAAAAATTTCATAAACGTTGAGCCTGGATCTTAGGATTCATCATTTTCAGATCTGAGAATTCAAAATTAAAGATGGGTGGAAGTGTGTGAATCTAAGAACAAGGATGTGTGTGTAATGCATAATGTTATGATTTCATTGATATTGAATAACAAATTACAATGAAGAAAAATATACAAAGATGGATGAACATCAAACCCACCCAAAGGAGAGAAATTCTCCTTGGGTGGTGATTTACACCATGAAATACACACACTTAATAACTACTAGCCACTCACACTTTACAATAACCACCCTTATAAAGTAGCACTAGTGGTTCTATTTATAATGTTTTTACACCATGACCTAATTTTGACTTTTCTTGTGGTCTTGATATTGACTTTGTCTTGTTGACTTTGTCTTGTGTTTGTTTTGTTCTGTTTATCAACTTGGTCTCTGAACTTGTACAATGAGATCTTTAGTTGGCTTTGATTGTGTTTTGGAAAGCTTCAGTTTATCTATTGTTGAACCCAACAATACTCCCCCTAAACTGATGCTTGCCAAACTTTGACTTGAAGATCTTCTCTGTTACATGTCTTCTTGATCAACTGATGTTCTGACACAGTTCACTGTAGTTCTCCCCCTCAGATTAAGCTTCTCCTAATGTATTTCTAATAAAGGATAGAATCTCTTTGAGAATACTTAACGTATTGGATATGAGGTGTATCACTTTTGGATTACTGTTTGTTCATATCTCACTTAAAGGATTAGAATGTATTAGGCATAAGATGAGGCTTTGAACTTCAATAAACAGCATCAGGAACATAAGTCAGTCTTGAAGACACTTCAACTCTTTCAATCTCTAAATTAACTTGATAATGGATGGTTCCAAGTACTTCAGAAAGTTTCTAACAGTTGTACAAATCCTTGAATGGATCAGTGATTATGTGATCAAGTTGATTTCTTCTTTTCTATTGAATGTGAAATTGGATGTGCCTGTTGGTTGCAAACATCCGTATTCAACATGTTTCTTGTTTTCTTGTTTGTTGTAGGTATCTGTTCATCATCTTTCTTGTATTTCTTGTTTGTTATTGTCAACTGTTCATCATCTGTTCATTCATATTGTTGTTGTTGATGATGTTGTTGTTGATGTTGATGTTGTTATGGATGTTGGTGTTGATGTTGTTGATGTTGATGTTGGAGTTGATGTTGTTGATGTTGATGCTGGTGTTGATGTTGTGCATTTTGTTGATGTCATCAGCATTGTTTGAAACAAAGGCTGAAATTTGGATAAAACATCCGCCTTAGATGTGTATACATCCACATTTGGTAGCCTTACATCCACATAACAGCTACATTTGGCTGCCTTATAACATCCGCTTTAGTTGAATCAACATAAGCATTAGTTGGCTTAAGATCTGCATTTCAACACAACTTTATCCTCATTTGTTAAGTCAACAGCCGCATTTCTTTAAGTTCATCAGCATTTGTTTGTTCTTCAATAGCATTTGTTGAAATCTCATCCATATTGAAGCACATAACAGCCGCATTTCTTTGTGAATTCTTTAACTCAGCTGCATTGGGGCACAAGTCAACCGCATTTGTTTTGTCAACATAGGAACTCATTCGCATTGAACCACAAATCAGCCGCATTTGTTTTGTTAGATGGAACTCATCCGCATTGGATATAATACAATCGCATTTGTAGAGTTATCATCCGCATTTGTTCTATGAAATGAGATGAACATCCGCATTGGGTATAATACATCCGCATTTGTAGAGTTATCACCCGCATTTGTTCTATTGAATGGGATGAACATCCGCATTGGGTGCCTTAAACAGCCGCATTCGATTGGCACCATCCGTATTTGTGCAAGTCTCATCCGCATTTCATTTGAGAAGTGCGGATACCTTGTATTTCATCTGTATTGGTCTTCAATACCAAATTTCAGGTGTATCAAACCAATGCGGATGGTTTGTCTATCTTTGCTGAATTTTGTTCGATGTGCAGTAACCTGCTCGAAGCCCAGTGATGTTCTCGAAATCATATTGTGTTTTTGAAATCATGTAATTGTTCGAATTGCACACTGGTGATCTTGGATAAGCAGTAGCTTGATTTAATCGGCTTCAATTTAATACATCTGTTCGAGAATTTTTGTCATCATCGAAGCAAAATGTTCGATTCTAACTGTTCGGCTCAAATAAATGTTGATTTGAAATCATGTGGTGCTCTTGAAATCGAGTAGTTTGCTTGAATCACACATTGATAGTGTTGGATGAGCAACCCCCATCGATTTAAGTTTCTTGTGGAAGCTTTTGCTTGACTTGATGTTCTTTGTAGGTTTGATTTGGATCAATTTTGAACAGATTTGGAGAGCTTCTTTGTATTTTGTTGATGAACAGATGAGGTTTTTGATGAACAGATGCTTGTTCTTCAATTTTCTGTGATTTTATTCTTTGATACCATTTTGCTAAATCAAAAATTTCATAAACGTTGAGCCTGGATCTTAGGATTCATCATTTTCAGATCTGAGAATTCAAAATTAAAGATGGGTGGAAGTTTGTGAATCGAAGAAAAAGGATGTGTGTGTAATGTATAATGTTATGATTTCATTGATATTGAATAACAAATTACAATGAAGAAACATATACAAAGATGGATGAACATCAAACCCACCCAAAGGAGAGAAATTCTCCTTGGGTGGTGATTTACACCATGAAATACACACACTTAATAACTACTAGCCACTCACACTTTGCAATAACCACTTATAATGTTTTTACATCATGACCTAATTTTGACTTTTCTTGTGGTCTTGATGTTGACTTTGTCTTATGTTTGTTTTGTTCTGTTTATCAACTTGGTCTCTGAACTTGTACAATGAGATCTTCAGTTGGCTTTGTGTTTTGGAAAGCTTCAGTTTATCTATTATTGAACCCAACAATCATAACATTTCAAGTATCCACAACGTATGAACAAATGTTCATCCACTTTGAACAAACAATCAAATGTTTTAAGGATCCACAACACATAAACAAATGTTCATCCGCTGTGAACAAACAAACTATTTCAATAACATACAAACATGCAATCAAACAATTTAAGAGATAACACACAATCAGTACAATCTTTCATATCAAACACACACACACATTTTCCTAACAAACAAATTATTAACAAGCTTCAACACACACACATTTTCTTAAAAAACAAATTGTTAACAAGCATCAACACACACACACATTGTTTCTAACAAACAAAACATTAAGAAGCAATCATTAAGGATGGCAACATCATACTTAGGGGGAGTATTGTTGGACTCAACAAGTGCATTAAGAATTAATGTATAAAAGTATGATGCTTTCCATATCAGACATATATCAAACAAAATGTGTTTTAACATACAAAACAATAATTTATAACACATTAACATTATTTACATTCATAACAATCACTAACATTTGTTTAAATTTCTTTTTCAGATTTGTAGATAAAAGAAATTTTGACCAAGTGTTTGCAGCGGATGAAGAGTCTCCATAGCGGATGAAGATCATCAGCAGCGGATGAAGAAAATTTATCTAAGTGTGTGCAGCGGATGAAAGAATCCAACAGCAGATGAAGAACATACAGTGGACAACATTCAAGCAAACACACAACTTTCCATAGTGATGTTCATCCACAGCGGATGAACATCCACAGCAGATGAACAACCAAGCATCCACAGCGGATGAACAACCAAGTATGCACAGCAGATGAATATTCTTCTCCACAGCGGATGAGAAAAACCTCCACAGCGGATGACTTAATTTCACAGCGGATTGCTTATATACTTAGGATTATTTATGTAATATTCATTTACATAGGGGTAGTTTAGTAATTGTATATAGCTATGTGTATAGGCTAAAATAGCATTCTACCCTAATCCTTTGTAAGCTTTTGAACAATCAATAAATCAAACAGTTATTATTATTTTCGAGCATTCAAACACACACACACACACACACACACACACACACTGATTTCATACACTTGAATCATGGGTTTTCGCACCATGGTTCTTGTTTGTTGATTATTGAGAGATATTGAAAAAGGTCCTTGGGGGAATCAACTTGTTCATGTTGAATATTGTTCTAATATGTTCATGTTCAACATGTTGTTGTAAAAGTTTGATTTCATTATATTTGAATGTAATTCAAACTTTGACTATTTAGTGATAATGGAATTTGAATTTAATATTATTTCAACGTATTTAATACCATGTGCTATGAGCAATCAATTCATATTCATCCGCACTGATAATTCCGCCATCGGTTGGGGTGCGTTAGATTGATATCATAACCATGGTTATAGGGGATTAGGTTATTAGAAATGGAATGACTTAGACTATAACTAAGTACCTTACACATGAGTCCTCTCATGTATCTTGTATGCTTAGATATTATTATAGGTTATGTACTTTATGTGAATATTCTTATACCCTTGATTACTATCAATGCACACATGAATTCTCAAATTCACATTCTAAGGCATTGTGCCTAAATAAAATGGTTTTCAAAATTCAAATTTTAAATTGTTATTTACGATTTTCAAATCTCGTTAAAGTCTATGTCCCATGACTGAAAATATGCAAAGCTAAAAGAGTGGGATACTTGTATCTTAGGGTGTTTTGACTAGGTAATGTATTTATGTAAATCCAAATCAACCAATGGATCCATTAACTTTACCTAGAAACCCTTAGGGTGAGTGTCCGCTTATAGGTACGCATGTCTTTATAAGTTTGTAGTTGACCTAATACTTTGATAAGTCAATGTATTCGCTTTGGTTTGTGAACCGAATGTTTTACTCGAAACATCTTATTCTTATTTTGAATTATGCTATCCTTGATTTTTGTTTTCTAAAACTCATTATCCAATTCTCATAAAGTTTTTTCATAATCATTCTGAGTGTCTTCTCATCAAAACCATTCCCGTTCTTGAAACCCATCACAATTGATTCTGTTATTCAGAGTTGTACTCTTAATTTTAATGAGCATAATTTTCCTATCTATCTTACACCAATGCAACTTGGAAGTTTCGATGTCATAGTTGGTGTGGATCGGTTATCTAACCATGCCGAAGTTGTTTTCTTTAAGAAGTTCATCCAGATTCCTTTACCATTTAGAAGTGTCTTAAACATCTATAGGAAAAAACATTCCAAAGGACTTAAACTCATGTAGTGTACTAAAACTCAAAGGTACCTCCGTAAGCCTTATGTTCCTTTCTAAGCCTATGTTGTGAAAATGGATGGGAAATCAAAGAAGATAGAGGATTTTCTTATTATTCAAGATTTTCTTGAAGTTTATCCCGAGGACTTAACCAGTCTTCCTCCCATTTGTCAAGTCGAGTTCCATATTGACCTTGTTCCTACTGCTACACCTGTGGCAAAATCTCTCTATTGTCTTGCACTATTTAAAATGCAAGAGCTTGCTAGCCAACTTCAAGAGCTTTTAGACAAGGGTTTCATTGGTCCAAGTTCCTCACCTTGGGGAGCTCTAGTTTTATTTGTGAAGAAGAAAGATGGTTCCTTTAGAATGTGAATCTACTATTTAGAGCTTATTAAGCTTACTCTCAATAACCAACAACCTTTACCGAAAATCAACGATTTGTTTGATTAGCTTTAAGAAAATTTTCATTTCTAAAAGATCGAGCTTCATTTAAGTTATCATCAACTTTGAGTGCACGATGATGACATTCCTAAAACAACCTTCTGTATGAGATATAGCCATTATGAATTCATCGTTATCTTTTTTGGTTTGACCAATACGCCAACGCTGTTCATGGATTAGATGAGCCGCGTGTGAAAGACATACTTGGACAAATTCATGATTGTTTTAATCGATGATATTCTGATTTATTCAAAGTTTGAATCCAATCACAAACAACATCTTCGTTTGATTCTCGAACTTTTGAAGAAGGAAAACTCTATGCCAATTCTCCAAGTGTGAATTCTAGCTTAAGGAAGTCCAATTCCTTAGTCATATAATGAATGATAAAGGAATTCAAGTGGATCCTACAAAGATTAAGGCAGTGAAGAATTGGGTAGAACCTAAAACTCCCACCAAAATTCATTCATTCCTTGTTCTAGCCGGTTATTATTGTCGTTTCATTCCTAACTTCTTAAAGATCGTTATGCCTCTCACTGCTTTGACTCATAAGGATAAGCCTTTTAAGTGGGGGCAAGATCAAGAGAAAGCATTTCAAACCCATAAGAAAAAGTTGTACAATGCTCTGATCGTGACCCTTCCTGATGGAAACAATGATTTTGTTGTATATTGTGATTCTTCAAAGCAAGGTCTTGTGTTCTTATGCAATGAGGTAAAGTCATAGCTTATTCCTCAAGGCAAATCAAAATCCATGAGAAGAATTACACAACTCATGATCTCGAATTGGGTCTTGTTGTTTTCGCACTCTAAATCTAGACACACTATCTTTATGGCACCAAGTATGTTGTAATTACCAATCATAAGAGTCTCAAGCACATCTTCAATCAGAAAGGACTAAACATGAGCCAACGAAGATAGGGTTGAATTACTTAACAATAATGACTCGAGATTCGTTACCATCCCGGAAAGGAGAATGTCGTACCCTATGCATTGAGTTGTAAGGATTATATTACGCTTTAAAGTGTTACAGCTTAATCCAATCTCCAAATTCATATTATTAAAGCCCAACATGAGTCGGTCATCAATGGCAACATATATGATGAAATTTCATGCGGTGTCAAACTTCAATTGGAAACCAAATCTGATGGACTGCTTTACTTCTTGGACAGTCACCATGATAATCTCGAAGCCATCATCATGAACGAGGCTAACAAGGCTCTTTATTATATACATCTTGGTACGGATAAGATTTTCACAAATCTTCAAAATCAATATTGGTGGCCCGACATGAAAAAGTACATAGCTTTGTGTGAGTTCAAATACCTCATCTATTCAAAAGTCCTAACCGAACATCAACGTCCCTTTGGATTGCTTGTTCAACCCAAGTTTCCCGGCTGGAAATGGGAAAACATATCCATAGACTTCATTACCAAATTGCCTCATAATTCCAGTGGTCATGATAGTATTTGGGTCATTGTTGATCGATTGACTAAATCCGCACATTTCATACCAATTCATGAGGATTATCGAGTCAAGAAACTGGCTCGCATATACATTAATGAAATAGTCAGTCATCACGGTGTGCCTCTAAACATCATCTTCGATCGTGATGGTTGATTCATCTCTCATTTTTATCAAAGTCTTTAATCATCTTTAGGAACCCAACTCAATCTCAGCACAGCCTATCATCTTCAAAGCGACGGTCAAACCGAAAGAATGATACCAACTTGCGAGGATCTGTTTCGAGCTTGTGTCATTGATTTTAGTGGCTTTTGGGATTCTCATATACCGTTGATTGAATTTTCATAACATAAGAATTATCATATGAGCATAAAGATGACACCATTTGAATCCTTTTATGATCGCAAATGCTGATCTCTCATCTATTGGTCCGAGATTGATGAAGCACAAATCATTGGTCCCGAATTGATTTAGGAATCTACTGACAAAAACCATAAAGAACTTGCTTGCTGCTAGAGATCGTCAAAAGTATTATGCTGATAAAGGACAAAAACCCATGGAATACAATGTCAGTGATCTCGTAGTTCTCAAGGTATCACCTTGGAAGGGAATGATTCACTTTGGAAAGAAAGGGAAGCTAGTACCTTGTTAAGTGGGTCCATTCAAAGTACTTAAGCATATTATGAAAGTGGCTTACAAGTTTGAACTGCCCCAAGAACTCAGCAATGTTCATCCAATGTTCCATGTTTCAAATCTCAAGAAATATCTTGCCGATGAAAATCTCCACATCCCACTCGATGAAGTTCAAATTTATGATTCTAGCACTTTGTCGAGAAACTCATGGAAATTATGGATCGGGAAGTCAAGCAACTCAAGCATAGCCAAATATTATTTGTCAAAGTTTGTTGGGAGTCTAAACGTGGCCAAGATTTTACTTGGGTACGTGAAGACCAAATGAAGTCCAAGTACCCTTATCTTTTCGCTTCAGCCTTCTCGTGATCAAATTTCAAGATGAAATTTCCTAAAGTAGGGGAAACTATAACATGTGACCCATTTTCAAATTGTTACCCAAACTCGTTTGGGTCAAACATGTAAATTATGTTATGAAAGTTATCATTTAGTCATTTTATTTAGTTTGGTGATTGAAATACAATCATTATGGTATTTATTCAATTCAATAAAATATTAAAATTTTATAAAATATATTTTTATAAATTTATAGAATTTATTTGTGAAGTATGAGATTTTAATTATTAAATTAAAGTAAATAATTAAATTACGAAGTTTTTACAAAGATTTAAGAAATTTATAATGTTTACTAAGTTTTTTAAAATAATAATTTGATTAATTAATAAATACGGATATTAATAAATCAAAGGGGTTAATTTGTAATTTTTGAAAGTTAATTAAAAACTTTTGAACAAAAAATAATAAACTTATAAAAATTAGGGGCCTAAGTGTAGTTTAATAAAACAAAGTCAAATCACCCATCCATTAACCCCCACATCCGACCAATACTCCGGCCAACTCCAACGTCCTTCCGGCGAGCAACAAACACCCAATTACGAGTATTTAAACCCAAACAAACCGTTTGTCCATGCTCGTGATCATGACTCTAACTCATAATCGTTTTCAATTTAGAACTATGCGCAAAGTAGGGAAAGAGGTGGCGGTTTATCTTGGGGATTTTCAATTTGGGGTTGGGGTCCCTAATGGGACAGAAGCGGTTCTGCACAGTGCTAACAGGTTCTTGAGCGCGTTCCACTCTGACGGGTCCCTGGCTATGCTCACTGTTGATTTTTCTAATGCCTTTAACGAGGTGGACCGGACGACCCTTCTTAGGGAAGTTAGCTCCAGATGTCCATCCATCTTCCCTTGGGTCCAGTTTTTATATGCCCAGCCCGCCAGGTTATATGTAGGGGATTCTTATATTGGGGCTTATACTAGGGTGTAGCAAGGGGACCCCCTTGGCCCCCTTCTTTTTGCGCTGGTCCTCCATCCGCTCATCCTTCCTGTGCAAGGCGCCTGTTCCTTGCCCTTCCATGCTTGGTATTTGGACGATGGAACTATCATTGGTAAGGTTGAGGATGTTGCTAGGGCGTTGGGCATTATTCGCTCAGAAGGGGCGTCTCTGGGGCTTAGGCTTAATATTCGGAAAACAGAGATTTTTTGGCCCTCATGCAATGGTTCGAAGGAAGTGCCAGGTTTATTCCCTAGCGAAATTAGTAGGCCCGTAGGGGGGGTTAAACTCCTTGGGGGAGCGGTTAGTCGGGATGCAGGATTTATTCAGTCTTTGGCAACTAAAAGAGCTTTGCGGACGGTTGAACTTATGAAACACCTACCGGACCTGAGGGACCCCCAAAGTGAGCTCCTTTTGTTGCACACGTGCATGGGAGTTGCTAAGTTAGTGTTTGGGCTCAGGACCTGTCAACCTGAGCATGTCAAAGAGGTTGTGTCCATCTTTGAAGCGGGCCTGCGGGGGGCGCTTGAAGATATTGTTGTTTGTGGCGAACCGTATTTTGGGGACCTCTAGTGGAGTTTGGCTTCATTCCCTATGCGTTGTGGAGGTTTAGGGATTTTCTCGGCGGAGGATGTCTCCGCATTCATCTTTGTGGCTTCCAGGGCCCAGTCGTGGAAATTGCAGGACCATATCTTGCGGAGCGCTGGTGTTGTAGGGGTAGATCCGGACTACTCCCTCGCACTTGGTAATATTGGAACAACTCTCCCGGACCTTGATCTAGGCGCTTTTACTGATAAGGAGACCGCCCCCAAGAAACCTCAACAAACCTTGGCGAGTGCTCTTTATGGTAACCACGTACAAGATATGGAGGGGCGATTCGATATGACACCGCGGCAAAAGGCGGTTTTTGCTGGTCTCAGGGGGGCTCATGCCCAGGATTTTTTGACTATTGTGCCCATTGAAGGTCTTGGGAAATGGATGTCAGCAGTTGAATACAGAGCCATCCTTAAATACCGGCTTATGATTCCTCTTTTCCCCCAAGACGAATCATGCCCCGTTTGTAAAAAAGCATGTTTGGATAGAATTGGCGAGCATGCCCTCCACTGTAAGGAATTTCCGGGATTAAAGTATCGTCATGACTGGGTTAGAGATGTCTTATGGGATGTGCTTAGGCGTGCCAGGATCTCAGCCAAGAAAGAAGCACCTGTTAACTTTCTAACTGATCCACGAGAGGGGAGATCTACCGTGCGTCCTACAGACGTTCTTGTGTTTGACTGGGCGGGAGGTAAGCATGCGTGTGTCGACCTCACTAGGGTGTCCCCATTGGTGGGACTAAGAGACAGTGGTTTCGTTCCAAGACAGGCGGTTTTGAGGGCGGAATCTAAGAAAGTTGCTAAGCACGAGGCAGCATGTATAGAGAATCAGCACGTATTCATTCCGTTCGCCTTCGAAACATTTGGATCCCTAGCCCCCGAGGCGGTTCGTTTTTTGACGAGGGTACAGAAGGTGGTGCACAGTGACTCGCAGAGCCCAAGGAACCAAGGATGGGTATTTAGTAGAATAGGTTTTGCGATTCAAAAAGGGATAGCGGCGCAGCTTGTTGCCCGCTTACCCATTATCCAGATGTAGCTTGGTCTTTGTAAATTTATTCGATTTCTATTAAAAAGATATTCAATTGAAAAAAAAAATTTAGAACTTTAGTTGTGTTCCCTTCCTATTTTGAAACCGAAAACCCCATTCAAACCATGAATAAGTTTCATCTTGATAATTAACATTACATCAAATTCATTGACCTCATATGTATATCAGATTACAAAAGTCAAGAAAATTAAACCAATTAAGTTTGAAATAGTCAAGTTATTATCAAACAAACTTAAAGCTCCCGAATCAGAACCTTAAGTCGTTCGAATTGAAAAGAGTAAAATCAGTGCAATATAATCGAGGGTAAATGTTTCTAATGAACCCTTTTGTCACACCCTCGCTAGAAGCGGAAACATAAGGATGCGACGGATGGGATCGTCGTAACACATTGGGGGTCTAAGAGAATCACTAAAGGTATTCTCCGTAAATGGGTCATGACGTCGCCCGACACATAGGAACACGTGACAAGTACAGTCAATTTCAAAACGTCATATCATAAATGCATAAATAATCCAAAGTTCCATTCAGGAACAAAGAAACACAAGTACCAAAACAATACCAAGCACAAATCCAACAATTACAATTCAACAAAACAAACAAGTCTAAAACAAGTCCAAAAGTCCCACGAATTGTCTATTGCTCCCAAAGGAGCGGTCTTGTCTAAAGTCCACAGCCAAGCACCTAAGCGTCATTACCTGAAAAGACATGCTCGAAAGAGTCAACATACGTTGGTGAGTTCACAGGTTTAAAAGTACAAATAGTTAGCGATAACATGTAAAGAAAGTTGTATGTGAGTAAGTGTACATAGCAGTCCAGATATCAACACAAGTTTAAGATCAGTTCAAGTCCAATTACCTGCATTATATTCACCCAAGGGCACGCACAGGCCAAGTCAGTCTCAACTAGCATACCAACGACAGGGGTGGGGGTGTCAACCCGTTAGTACTAACAATACCTTTCCATGACAGTCAAGCACAAGAACAAGCCCAAGAACAGGCACAAGCATAAGTACACACTCATGAATGAACATCTAGACTCAAACCATGACCCAAACCACATACAATGTTACAAAATAATTTTTAAGACACGACAAATAGTCTAAAACCATGAGCATGCTTTTCTCCCAAGTAAAATATATTAAAAATGGGCCGTGAAACTCACCTCGAAATAACAAAGTCCCAAAGTTCACGGTAAGAATGTCAAATCACTATAGAACACAAAACACCAAACAGATTACTAAAGGCCAAGTTTACCTAGTTGGGTGTAGTCCTCGAAGTCCATTCCTTAATGTTCATTCCAATTATTGTTTTTAGTAAAACTCTATTTTTATGTGCATTACTAATATTAGCGTCCCAAGTCCCGCCTCATATTTTAGTCCAATAATTATGTATTAGATCGTTAACGTCCCTCGATGAACCTTTACCAAACCATTATTAATAAGTTGTAAAACTTTATTATTTAAAACTTTATACACCTTATATTTACTTGTTTAACCCACTCATTGTTTTTATTTAATAATATACCTGCAAATTCTTATCACTTAAACTTGTAAAATAAACTCAGCTTGAATAGCTGATCGCGCACTAGTCTTGCGTAGACTATTTGGAGGTCGAAACAGTAACAAAACATCACATAATAGATGTCAAATGAAAGCTAAGACACGAAAATAACTTTCAAAAGAAGAAGAACTCAAACAGGTCATGAGTGAAAAAGATACGACGCGATGAACACAGCCTAACATTCTGCTCGGATTTGACAGATTTGACCCTTGAACTTGGTTACTGACTTTGAGGGACCAAATGATATCGAAAAGGTACGAGACCACTTGGGTTAGATGGAGGACTCATTGAAATTAGCTTTAGATGAAAATTTTGACCAAATTGAAATTTTTATAACCACAATACGACCTGCACAAGATGACCCATTTTTCTGATAGTAAACTATCCAAATTCTCAGCATTGTCTATTGGATTCAAAAACTTGGTTTTCGACCTTTATTGACCCGAATCCTGTAAGAACATTTAATATAAGTCCCCAATGACCAAAACAAAGAATTAGATCATGGATTAACACAATATTACTGTCCCAACTCAGATTCATTCACTTTTACTCTCCCGGTTCCAATTTTTATACGATTATCAATTAGATCAACTATTTTATCGCCCCAATCGATCCCATAACAATAAATTAATGATTTTTAATAATTAATTAGGATCCAAAAACTTACATTAAGTCCAGATTTCAAGAGGTTACAATCCCAAATCAAAAGATCAATGAACAATCAAGAATATATGCACTAGGGTTTTACCGATTTGTAAATCCGACACTTGAACGCCCCGATCTTACAAGAGTTATCATCCCAAAAACGAAAAAGAAGAAGAAAAAGTGAATAATATTAGTATAGGATGATGAATGTCATCAAATACAATGATAAAATCAAGATAATATCGATTTTTCTTACCGGATAATGAAGGGATGAACTATTTGAATCAAAATTTGATCTTGAATGAAACAATACACCAAAAATTGACGGTTTTTGAATGTGGATGATGATTTTCGATGGATCAAGGTGAATAACAAGGAGAATTGATTGTGGTGGCTAGGGTTTCTAAGGAGAGAGCTTTTTGGTGAATTAGGATTGCAAGAATAGAGAGAACAAGGGGGAAAGGCCCCCTTGTTAATTCTCAGCTGATCAAGGGGAGGGGCAAGGGCCTTCGAGCCCTTGGCCCGTCTAGTCTAATTCGCCTCGTCTCGAATCGCGTGTCGACAAATTCTTACGTTTTTAAATTCTGCGCGCTAAAACGGTTCCAACGAGCTGTGGCCTAGAAATTGGATAAATTATATTTTTGAACTAATTCATGTTTATTTACTAGACTTTAGGTAAAGCCCATGAATGTATGATTAGTTGGTTTTAACGTAAATTTTAACGTTTCACCTCTTAGAAAATCCTTGATTAGGCTCAATGCACATGACTTCGTACGATGACAAGCCCGATGGTAATCTTATTGATAAAAACCCTAGGCCCAACACTATGACATAGGCCCATTAAGCTAAAATTTGGATCAACATCAAAATGAACAATCAATTAAGACCAAGCCCATGTACGACAAAATCAAAGTCAAAGTCAAAGTCAAAGTCAAAGTTAAACTCAAGGTCAACGCACCTATTTTGGTGACGGATGTCACACCTTTAAACTCTCTATCACTTCAATTTCACTCAAACTACTCATGCACTAGAGATTCATTTCCAAGCTTGTATCGACCCGCAACAAGGTCAAATACCCCTTTATGAGTTACCTAAACCAAAATTCATTGAGGGATTCTACTTTCATATCACCTCTGGAAGCTTCGCAAGTCACCAATTGAATCAAATCATCATCATCTTCTTGAAATCAATCCATTCTCAGTCACTGTCATTGTTAACTCTGTTTTCATCAAATCAATACCGAAAGAGGTAATTGGTTACACACACACGTTTATACATGGGGAATCAAATCCCCATATTTGATTTGGATGTCAACCTCGAATTGATGTTCAATTTGGACCAAATCAAAGCTAAAGTTCATAGAATTTGGGAATTTGAAATGATCATTGTTATTTCTACTTTTAGGATTGAACATAATAAGTTCTGGGCTTTGGCCCACCGGTTGCAGCTTTCATAGGGGAGACCCGGGTTTGACACCAGGCACCCCCAAACCCTTTTTCAAACCATTTTTTTTTATTAATTTTGAATTCAAAAAATATTTTTACATTGTTTTTTCAATATAAAATTATTTTGATAATTAAATGTATTCTCAAGTAATTATTACTTAATTTCAGAAAAACAATTATTAAACAATTAAATATTGCATTTTTTTATATTTTTCTAAAAATGTTATAAAATGCTGCAAAATCTATTTATAATTTTAGAAATTTAATTAATTTTGATATTAATTATTTTGATCAAATTAATAAGTAATTAAATATTAAAATTAATTATTTTACCAACAATATTCATACTTTATTTACACAATCATTATAAATCAAATATTTTAATAATATTTATTTATTCTATTTCTTTTATTATTAATTATTATTTTTAAATTCAATTTCTTAATCAATTTATTTTTTGATAAAATCAAAGCCATGATTTTGTTAAACCCTAAATTCCAATGAAAGCCTAATCCATGTTGAGCTCTTAAATCATACTATTATTCTAACTTAAACACCATTTCTTAGGTTGATCTGAGAGGAAACTTTGGTGTGCATTCTTACATTCAAAAATTCACATCATTTATATTCAATTATTAAGTGAGTATTTGTAGCCCATTTTCTTGTTTCTATTTTTTATGAACTAATGTGATATTTATTCAATCATTGATATTCAATTCAAAATTCAATTCTATACATTTTATGTTGTTACTTGTAAATATGTATTCATAGTTAGATAAACTAGATGATAACACAATCATTAATTCATGATGAGCTCAAAATGGATCGATCTGTGATGATATAAGAACGCAATTCAATCTAATACACAGAAGTATTCAATTCAACACACGAAATCAACAAAAATTCATAGAAGTTTTCATTGATTAGTAGAGAAGAATACAAAGTGTAAGTAACAGAAACAAAGCGTCTAAACTGAAAGTCTAATCTTTAGATGTCTACCTACACAATACATATTCAGCCTATTTATACTAATCAAGAAAACAAAGGAACATATTTACAATAAAAGTCCCTATACTATGACAAAAATGTAAAAGACATACAAAGACAAATGTTAATCTTTAAAAGAAGCATCTACAATACTCCCCCTAAGATTTACATGTCTTCAGTCTTCAAAATTTTTGGGCTTCAGATCTTCAATCTTTAATCTCCAATCTGGTCTTCATCCTTTAATCTTCAGTCAAGACTTCAGTCTCCAGCTTGATCTTCAGTCTTCAAACATCAAAGAAGTCTTCAGGTTCTTCCTTGACTTTGAATACTGGTTTCTCCTTGTAAGTCTCTTTCTCCCTTATAGCCTTTGCAATTGCAGCTTTAAATTTCTCAGCAAGCACACCTTGTTCAGGCTTCTTCTCATTTGTTTTTATCTCCATGGACTTCTTCACTTCCAAAGTTTTCTTAGATAATCTGGCTATATCCACATTTGCATAGCACTCTGTTGGATTTGGATTATCTTTGCAATAAATTTCCAGTACACCTTTACTTGATATTCTCATAAAGTCAATGTCTTTGAGATCTTTCTTTACTATATTTGCATACACCATTGCTTTCCTCAAAGATATTCTTTCCATTGCTGCATTCATAACTTTGATGATGGACAGAAAATATTTCTTATCATTTTCTGCATTCTCGGGAAATACCTTCTCAAACTTCTGAATGGACAAAAATGAAATATAACTCGGATGAAGTAATTTGAGTTCAGATACTCCAAACAAAGTGATCATCTCATTGTCCCAATCATTCATGTCTCGAACTAACTTCATCTAAAAAGTATCAGCATTATAAAACCATCTCAGGATTGGTTTGGACTGCTGTGATCCTTCAATTACTTTAAGTCCCGGATTAGTGATTTTTTCAAAAAATGTATCACTATACTCATCAAGGAACTTTTCATCACCCACATCCTTTTCTACTCCTTTTTTCTTTTTCTTTAACTTTTGGAAATATTCTTTATCCTCTTGATCACAATGTGTTTTCAAGAAGGATGGCATTCTGTTTATTCCTCGGTGAAGAAGCTCTACAAACATCTCTCCACGCTTAGCTTTAGAATGGTTTATCAAAGGAAATTTTGCTAATTCTTTCAGATCTTGTACTGGGAGCTTAATAATGCTTGAGAAAAAGTGATACACGTCACATATAGCATTAACTCTCTTAATCAAAAATGCATCAAACACTTCATCATATTTCCAAGCTACGATCTTGACCTCTTTTGTTGTGTCAGGAACAACCATAGCATTTAATAACTCTGAGATAGATTGTCCTTTTTGTAAAACATTTCGTACAAGGTCACCCGCAGATCGAGCTTTGTTCCATAATTGCCTTTGTTCCAAAGGAACGTCATATCTTTGTCTTTCTGTTTGTGGAAACATCTTTATTAGCTCTCTTCTTCTTTCATATTTTGAACTATCCATAGCCATTGATTTAATCTCATGTTGCTTCAAAATCTTTGTTCTTTTAGTTATTTCTAAATACTGAGGATTGTCCGTATCTAGAATGATCATCTTGTTTGTTTGTTTCTCAGTCTCTTGAAAGCTTCTCACTAAGTTTCTTAAGGATTCAGCTTGTAATCTTTTCAATTTCTTCCAAGGATAGTTCCTTGATTGCAACCACATCCTTAACAAGGTTACGTTCATGAAGTTTGGATTCGGATGGTTCAATTCTGATGTTGGAATATCCTCAACATTTATACTTTCACTTAGAGGATTCCATTCACCATGCTCAACCACAATCTCATTAGGATCAATCGGTGCACTTGATTCAGCTGCTATGCACTTTTCAAATTCTTCATTGATCTGAGAGACAGTTAATCCATCTAAGAATAATCTGTTGTATTTCATTTTCACCAGATAATTATATCTATCTTCAATATCAACAGGTATGTCATCATGGCTTAATCCACTTGGAGAAAAATGTTCTTCAATATTAGCCTCATGGATGTCTTCATCATCAAGTACTTCATTGTACCAATCATCATCAAATTCAGACTCTATGTCATCTAGAGCTCCGATCGTCTCTTGAATGTCAGCTTCGCCTTCTTCAACATTTACCTTTTGTATTTTAGAAGATGATTAAGGTAAAACTGTAACATCAATCTCATCCACTTTCCTTTTCCCTTTATCTACAGATTGAATCTTTTCAACCTCAATTGGAGCAATCTCAGACATAATTATTACCTCAAGAGATGGAGACTTTTGAGTTTCTTTCAACTTGTTTAGTTCACCTTTCAACATATTATTCTCCTCACTCATCTTCTTTAACTTTTCTTCCATGAAATCATAATCAACCATCATAACTTCAAAAGTTTTCAAATTTTCTTCTTTACTTTTCTTCAACTCATCATCAATTTTTCTTTCTCTTTCATCTCTTCAATTAACTTTTTATTAGCATCTTTCAGCTCTTCAATTCTCTTAACTTGATTCTCATTATCCTTTTTATGTTCATCAATTTGTTTTTGTAACTCTTCTTCCTTATTCACATTTTCTTCATGAATAGACTCTTGTACAAACTCAGTTAATACAATCTATTCGTCACCACCAACCATTTCCTCTATCATTTCAGCTATTTCTTCAACTATTTGACTTTCATCTACTAGCTCTTAAGTAATTTGATCAACTTCTTGGATGTTTACTTCTATATTTTCATCCATTTCCTCAGTATCACCATCTATTTCTTCAACAGCATCATGACTTTCTTCATGTGCCTCTTCAACAACATGCTCAGATTCTTGTATTTGCTCATGGATCACTTCCATAGCTTCAACATTATCATCACCTTCATTACCATCATCTCCATTATCATCATCTGTTGAACTGGAACTTTCATCATCAGCTTCATCATGTTCATCATCATCATCATCTTCTTCATCATCATCAACTGGAATTTCTTCAATAAGATCAGCTGGATCTAGTGGTTCTTCTTCAGTTAGATGATAGTGATCTATAGTGATATCAACTTCATCATTTGCCACATTCCTGATGTAATCAAATAGAGGAACATTCTGAGCACCTGTCACCATAGACAATCTTTTGTATGATATCTTGACATGTGTTCAAAATCAATGTTTCTCTACTAAAACCATTTACCCTTATGTCAGGATATTCTTCATTAATGATCATTTGAAGGAATCTTGGATACATCAGATACTTATTCCTTATGCCCTTTTCTAAATTGAAAATAAACCCATTCATGATCCACTTGGACATATTAAATCTCCTGTTTGTTGCCAGTGCTACTATCGGAGAAGCAATGTCAACAGGGAAAGAATTCCATCCCGCACTCCTCTTGGACATACAATGTTGGAATATATAGCATAGAAGTTTCTAGTAGTTGAATACACGGGCTCTGAAGAACTGTTTCTTTGGAAATTGATTAGGATGACCCATTTCCATGAATGTTTGACTACATTCATCAAATGTCAATTCAGATAAATCTTCAGCATCATTTTGACCTAATCTCAAAGCATATCTTATAGAATCTTCTGATACTTAAATCATCCTCATGTTGGTTATAAACCCTCTAACTACTTTCCTTCCATTATCATCAGCATCAATATATGTAGTGCTCCAGAACTTTCGAATAAGACGAGCATATATAACAGGCTGGTAACACATAGCATATACATATTTGGTTCTCAGCAGAAATCTGATAATCTCTTCGTATCCAATGGCATCTCTAACTTCTTCATTGAGAAGAGCAGCCACATTATGTTTGGGCTCAAACTTTAAATCTGCCATCTGCAAAGAAACTAAGAAATTTAGATTTTGAAAGACATATTTTCACTCAATTTTAAGTTTTTGACTTTAACACTTTAATGCTTGAATTTGCTGAGATTTTGATATTATGATGAATTATACACATTCAAACAATTTTGTTTCTTATATGATTTACCATTTTACATTTTGACTTTTATTCAAAACAATTTTCAATATAGATTTTGATTTATTTTCCATTTTATTTTATTTTTATTATTTAAATTTTTTTTTTCTCTTGACTGTTCATCTTCAAGTCGACTGCTTGATTATCATCAAACATTCAACTTTGATGAATACTTGATTTGAATGCACAAACAGGTTCGCAATCCAGTTCATTTCATCATATAATCATCAATTTTCATTCAATATCCTTTGTTAAATCACATTTTAACAGATTCAATCATTAGGGTTCGAACGCCTAAACAGGTTCGAAACGCCCAAATCAATTAGCTTATTAATCTGAAATTTGTGTGATTTTGAGTTCGAACTTACATTTAGAATCGATTTCGATCACTTTCGAGTGCAACAACACCACAACAATCAATCAAAATGAGGATTTAGGGTTTATCGGAATGTATGGATTTTGAGAAGCTGAGTGTTCAGGGGAGATTTGAGAATGAATTCTGAGAAACACAAAGTGTTGTTTATATACTAAGTGAAAAAATTTAGGCGCATGAGCACTTTTTCTGCGCATGAGCTTAGGCGCATGAGAACTGTTCAGACGCATAAGCACTATTTGTGCGCATGAGCTTAGGCGCATGGGCACTGTTCAGTCGCTTTTGCACTGTTCAGACGCATGAACTAAGCAGAAACGCCCAATACTAAGTTTCTACAGACACATTAGAACTGTTTAGGCGCATGGGAATGTAAAACGTCCAACACTTAGCAATATTTTCAGACTCATGACAACTGCTTAGGCGCATGACTACTGTTTGTCCACATGAAGTAGTCAAAAATGTCTAACACTTGCACAAATTCTGAACAAATCATCATGCTCCTACATTTGGACTTTTGACCACTGTTTAGGCGCATGAGATTACTTCCATGTGTCTAACACTTGTAAATTTTCATAATCTTCCACCTGCACACTGTTTAGACATATTAGCACTGTTCACATACTAATATTTTAACAATTTTCAAAGTTTGACTTTAATAAGTCAAATTTTGACTTTTACCCAAAATTTTCAAAATTAACCCTTAACTTTGAAATTTTTTTTATTTTTTTATTTTTTATTTTTTTATTTTTCATCCTTAAATTTTGAAAAAAAATTTTTGACCTTTTTATTTTTTGTTTTAATGTTTCAAATTTAGTTTTCCGTCATTTTAGTCTCTAAAATTAACAAAAACTCTCATTTAACTTTTGCAAGAAGCTTTTCCATTTAAAATGTTTTTCAGGTTCATTTTTATTTTGTTACACACACATGCTTGAACATCTGTAGCATCATCCTTTCCATCCAAAACATTAGTTTTTGATTTTTCATGATTTTACATATCCTGAAATTTAACAGTCATTTTTCTTTTAAACTCTTTTTACTCCCCCTAAACTTTTAAGTTTGATAAAACTTATAAGTTTCTTGAATTTGTCACATGAAGAGCACACTAATCATTGTTAAATTGCCTGCACACAGAAAACATGCAAAAAATTAAAATGAAAACAGAATAAAAATCTAATATTCACAATGAATCATGTTTGCAGTGAGATCATATTAGCAGTGATCAGCACATTGAAATAAAAAAAAATGATGGATAGTCACAGACAGTGATTAAATCCTGATCAAGTGTGTTCCAGGTTAGCATTTCTGCAGCAAAGGAGACACTAAATCTAAGGACAGAAAATGAGTGCTTTTGGCAAGGTACTCAGCACATTTACTTTTTCAATTCTTGAATTGTTTAAGGTACAGTTAGATATGACATTATACAGTCACATTTAGACTTAGAGAGGTTAATTCTCATAAAGATATGCAAGAAATCACTATTCTCAACTTGTTAACCTGACATATACTATAACCAGATCTCATTTGGTGTTTGTGCATATTGGCATCTTGTTACATCAGTGAGAATATCTAGGTCTGTAATTACTTACAACAAAGGATATCTCATCACTTCAGGTCTATGATGACTTATAACAGAGAAGTGTTAGATGCATTAAATAATTAGAGCGCAATGGTTATTCATATCGCCATCAGGTGTGAGATTATGTCTTAACAAGCAATCAATTTGAGAAATTAACACTACTTATTAGTGCTAAGATAGACATACATGAATGCAATAGTGATTTAGTTTAATCACAAGAATTTACTTATTTAGTATAATTGCAAGAGCTTACCTGCACATCATATCTGATCATGTCAGACTTTAATCGAAAGAGAAGTATGCAACTGATCATACTAATGTACTATCATTTCTCACATATTGCAAAACAAATTCATTCCTATATAATTAATAAGGAAAGACACTATTTTTGTGATTTTTGGTTTTATATTTTTTATCTTTTGTTTTTCAATTTTCTATTTTTGTATTTGGTTTTTGTTTTATAAAGAACATGCACACACAAAAATAAAATCAGGCAATTAACTTCGATAGGTTCTCTGATAGTGTCCTATTCATATAAGGGAGGGTTCTGATCATATTTAGACTCAATTTATTGAAATTCTCAAAAAAACAAGTTTAAGTGTGATTAATAAGACCAATTGACTCAACCAAATACTCAAACCGTCCTGGTAAGAAAGCTTTAGTAAAAAGGTTGGCCAATTGTTTTTCAATAGCAATTTGAATCAGAATGATTAAACCTTTTTCAGAGTTATCTCTAAGAAAATGATATCGAATTTTGATATGTTTTGTTTTAGAATGTTGGACAGGATTAGCTGTAATGAACATAGCAGCTGTGTTATCAATGTAAATAGGTGTTTTAAGAAAGTTGAACCTGTAATCCAGTAGTTGGTTTTGTAACCAAAGGATTTGAGAATATCCTGCTGAAGCAGCAATGTACTCAGCTTCTGCAGTAGAAACAGAGACATTTGTTTGTTTCTTGCATTGCCATGAGACTAATCTGGGTCCAAAAATTGACACCCACCCGTTGTTGATTTTCTATCTTGACAACATCCGCCATAATCACTATCAGCATACCCATGTAACTCAAAATTTCCTTCGTAAGGATACCATAGCCCTAAAGCCGGTTTACCTTTAAGATACTTGAATATTCTTTTGACATAAATTAAGTGGGATTCTTTCGGGTCTGATTGATACCTTGCACAGACACAAACAACATACATAATGTCTGGTCTAGATGCAGTGAGATACATCAAAGAACCAACCATCGATCTGTATAGTGTTTGATCTACTGATTTTCCTTTCGGATCAGGCTCAATCTTGGTGTTCACATCAGTTGGACTTCTAATTGACTGACAATCTAGCAGCTTAAATTTCTTCAAGAGTTTTTTGACGAACTTCTCTTGGTTGATAAAAATACCATCTGCAGATTGCTTAACTTGAAGTCCAAGAAAGAAATTTATCTCTCCCACAGAACTCATCTGAAATCGAGATTTCATGATTTCTTCAAATTCATTGCACATTTTTGGACTTGTAGAACCAAATATGATATCATCAATATACACTTGTACACATAAGAGATCATCAGCATCCTTTCTGATAAACAGAGTCGGATCGATTTTCCCTCGCGTGTATCCATGTTGGATTAAGTGTTGCGACAATGTCTCATACCAGATTCTAGGGGCTTGATGTAGTCCATATAAAGCTTTGCTCAACTTGTACACACGATGTGGATATGTAGCATCTTCAAAACCTGGAGGTTGCTTCACGTACACATCATCGGTGATAGAACCATACAAAATGCACCCTTTACGTCCATTTGATACACTTTAAATTTCATGAATGAGGCATAAGCCAGGAAGACACGAATAGATTCAAGTCTTGCAACTGGAGCAAATACTTCATCATAATCAATACCTTCTTCTTGAGTGTATCCTTGTGCAACTAATCTTGCTTTATTACGGATAATAATTCCTCGATCATTAGTTTTATTTCTGAATAACCATTTTGTGCCAATAGCATTTTCTCCTTCAGGTAAACCCACCAGATTCCACACTTCTTGTTTGCGAAATTGTAATAATTCTTCTTGCATAGCCTCGATCCAACCATTGTCCTTTAACGCTTCGGTAACGTTTTTAGGAACAATTTGAGAAAGAAAGCAGGAGTATAAGCAAATGTTTGATTGTTCTGATTTACTTCTCGTCATTCTCTCACTCAAAGGACCAATAATCTGAGATGTTGGATGGTTCTTGTGAATACGAGATGTCAGAATCTTATCTCCTTGAACTTGAACATCTAGATTAGTCTGGTTCAGATTGGAAAGCTGATGCAATAGGCTTGAAGAATGTGGATTGAAATTGGAAACTTGAGTCGGTGAGTTGATAAAGTAATCAAGATTACCGGAATCAACTAAATCACCAGAGATAGATGACGTTCCAGACTCAGGTTGTACAATTTCTGTACCATCATTAGGAATTGGATGAGACACATTTTGGTCTTCTGAAACTGAATGAGAATTGTCTTGATGATCTTCATTATTAGACTGAATAATAGAATCTCTAACAAAAGAAAAGAAGGATAGTTTGAGCTTGAATCATCTGCATCGTCAGAGTCCGAATCATCACTGAATGAACCGAGATCTCCTTGAATTTTCTTTTCACCTGTAGAATCAAGCAAGTTAGATTGATTAAACAAGTTTGATTGAAAAGAGTTTGACAATGAATCTAAATCAAATAACCATGCAGGACCATTTGACACTGATGGAAAAGAGTTTTCAAGAAATTTAACATTGAATGTTTCAACTATAACATTAGTCCTAGAGTTATAAACTCGATAGGCCTTTGAAATAGATGAATATCCAACGAAAAATCCATCATCAGATTTTGATTCAAATTTTCCTAAATGATCACTTGAATTCAGAATCATAACCGGACAACAAAAGATTTAAGAAAATCTATGTTTGGTTTCCTTCCAAACATTAACTAATATGGAGTTTTTAGTTTGTCTTTAACAATTAATGAACGGTTCTAAACAAAACATGCAGTTGATATTGCTTCATCCCAGAATGTGATCGGAATTTTAGCATCGGCTAACATGGATCGTGCTGCTTCAATCAATGTTCGGTTCTTCCTTTCAGCAACTCCTTTTTGTTGAGGAGTTCTGGGAGCACTGAACTGATGAGCTATTCCTTTCTCTGCACAAAACATGTTAAGAGTTAGATTTTTGAATTCCATCCCATTATCACTTCTAATTATTTTTACTTTTTGATCTAGTTGATTTTCTACTTTTATGATGAATTCTTTTATTAATTCAGCCGTTTCAGATTTTGCATTTAGAAAGAAAACCCATGAAAATCTTGTATAGTCATCAATGATAACAAAACAGTAAGATTTTCTTCCAATACTCTTCACGTTGGTTGGTCCAAAAAGATCCATATGCAACAACTGAAGTGGTTTGGAATTTGAGTTTATCAGCTTGGACTTATAAGATGCTCTATGCTGTTTTCCTTTTAAACATGCTGAGCATAAATCAGTTGTGGCAAACTTCTTTGATAGAAGGCCAATAACATGATTTCCTGCTACAAGCTTGTTCATGTTTTTGAAATTTGAATGCCTGAGATGTCTATGCCATAGCTGGCTTTCATCATTTGATGCTTTAGCAAAGAGACAAGTTGTTTCTGTAGAAGAATCCACTTGAGACATATCCAGTTTGTATACGTCTCGGTCTCTGACAGCTTTAACAACCACGCTATCCTTGCTTATCTGAAATCCTGGCTTCAAGATATAAAAGAAAGAATCATCAAAAAGTACAGAGTAGGATTTATCACAAATTTGGGATACACTAAGCAAATTAAAGTTCAACTGTAAACAGAAGTTGACTTTGTCAAAGCTTATAATCCCATTGGATACTGTTCCTTCTCCGGTTATTTTTCCTCGCGCATCACCACCAAAGGCGACATGCATTCCATCTTTTAACTTAAATTCTTGTAATAAGGCCTGATTGCCTGTCATATGCCGGCTACACCCGCTATCCACATACCAAGTGTTGATTGGTCTTCTCGGGCGTACCTGCAAAACAAAACAATTTAAGTTGAATTATCTACCCAAGCCGAAATGGTCTTGGGTTTTCCAAACTTGTCAACAATAGTAAATTGTTTAAAGTGAAGTTTGTTGACATCAGGTTTATTCTTTATGAATTTACCAATTCTGTTATTTGTAACAAAATTATGCTTGTTTGGAAAATTCATGCTTTTTGACCGACCATTTTTTGAAATTTTTTTATTTTCAAAACTTTTGTTATTAATTCTCACTGACCTTGGAATGAAATTATCATTGAAGTATTGTTTAGGTCTCACTGGATTATTTCTTTTGAAAGAGTTCAAACCTAAGGAGGGTTTGTGTGTTAATCTTTGAAAATGACATTTTGGTTTCTTTTATATTACGGATTAACATAACCTTTGCTTACTGTTGAGGTGGCAAATCCTCTCCTCTGTGAATTCTTTCTAAAATAACAATCTTTAGTGTTGTGAGTTTGCTCATCACAGTAAGTACAGTATTTTGTTAAAATTACACTCTGAAGTTGAGTGATTTCTCATATCGCAAATGTGACAGTATTTGTTAAAAAAACATTCAGCGGTGTTGTGATTGTACATGTCACATATTTCGCAGTACCTCTGTGGAGTCTTGAATAATTGCTTATTAACCTTTGAAGTTGACGCAATATTAGAAACTTGGTTACTTTTAGGTGTCAAAGTGTTAATTTGTTGTTTTTGATTTGAAGAATTATGCTTTTGATTTGAAATTTTTTTCTTTTGCACAATTTGTTTTTGTTTTTGAACATGAACTTGATTCTTGTTTTCCTTAGATACAAATCTTTTTGCTACAGCGGAAGTCTTAGAATCTAAACCCGTTTTTAGATCAGAGGTAGATTTGTTTTTAGGATTTTCTTTAACATTTTGAATAGAGTTCACATTCAATAAACCAGCAGATACAAATTTAATTGGCTTTAATTTTGTTTTCTGATTTATTTCTTTTGCCTGATTTTCTTGAATTTTCAATTGATCATTTTTGGCTTTATTTATCTTTCTTCTTCGTCTCTGATTCCTTGATTTTGAACCAGTTGTTTGTTTAGATTGAACATTTTCAGTTGAAGATTCTTTTTCACATTCTTTCTTTTTCTGGTCTTTTTGCCATTTTTATGAATTCTGGGTTATTTAGACATATTGAATTTGAATCTTCTAATGTTTCTTCATCATTTCTAGCTTTGTTTTCTGTCATCGTACTCATTTCTTCCAAAACTGATTCTTTAGGAACATAAATTTTCTTGTTCTTTGGTCTTGGTTCATAAGATTTAACTTTAACCGGATGACCATTTTTAATTTTCTCAATATCATTTTCTTCAAAAATTTCTACGTTTGTTTTCTCTTCTTCATTTTCAGACATCTTGGTCTTGTTCTGATATGCTTTGAGTTTTGCTTTGTTTTCTGGAGAGTGATCATGACTGTTAAAGTTTTCTGGTAAAGTATTCGTTATTGATTCAGGCATTGGTTCATGAGTGAAACCCAATCCTGCCTTTTGTTTATCTTTACGTTCATTTACCAGCTTTTTGACAATGGTTTTAGAACTTTAACTTTAGCTAGATCAACTTGAGTAGCTGCATGAGCTGTCTTCTCCAGTTCAAGATTTTTCGTCATCTCTTCAAGTTGTTTTGATACAATTTCAAGTTCTCTTAGAGTTTTGTTCCATGAATTTTGAAGAGAGATAATCTTGTCATCAGATGTTTTATGATCCTTTTTCAGCTTGTTATTTGTTCTTCTTGCTTAAGTTTTTCACATATCTTATAAGAATAATTTCTGTAGTATTCGACATGTTCGAAGCAAGACTTTGTGTATAACTTTTCTCTGACTTCTGATGGAATTTTAGAATATTTAGGAGGAGACGTTTCAAAGTTAGAGCTTTCAACCTTTGGCTGATCAGATTTTTCCATCAAAGCAACTTCCTCTGAATCTTCCTTGGGATCAGACTTATCACTCCAGTCATAATCCTCTTCCTCGTTCTCAGAGTTTCCATCAGCTTTTGGATCATTAACTTCAGACCAATCTTCCTTTTGTATTTCTGCAACAAGAGATAAATTGGAAGTTAGATCAGCAGTAAATTGTTCAGCGTAGGCACTCCAATCATAACCATCAGTAATATTGACAACTAAAGCTTTCTTGGGTTCCTCTGTTGCTTTAGAATCATCTTTCAATTCTGGCATTGGTAGGCTTTGATAAGGTTCTAAAATGTCTTCTGTGACGATTGCTGAAACCTTTGATTGCTTGAGCTTGATTGACCATTTCCTCCTTTATTCCTTGGAGCTTTGTACTCTCTAGAGAAATGACCATAGCTGTTACAGTTAAAGCATCTTGACTTTGACTTGTCAAAACCTACTGTCTTGTTTGCACTTGGTTTATAGTTTTTGTTGACGTAGGAATGCTATTGAGTTCTGTATGCTATCATTACCATCTGCCAATTCAAGTCCATTTCCTCAACGTCGGCTGGATCCATTTCAAATAAATCCTGCAAAACAAAATCAAGTTGAGTTAAATGGCTACCTTGGTATGCTTGAAAACTTGCCATAAATGCAGTAAAAGCAGTTTTTGACTCTTCATCTTGTAATAAGATGTTTATTACATCGTTAACTTTGCTAGATTTAGCAGAGTTAACAGATGGAGTCTCTGCTTGAGAGTTAGAACTTTTAAGGCATAGGAGGAGATTGAGGTTTATTCTGATTTGTATAGGCAGGAGCACTTGTGTAAGTAGAATTAGTGAAGAACCCTGCACCAACAAATAAATCACCCTCATCTTCTGGTGAAGTTTCATTCTTAGCCATGAATGCATTCTCCACAGTGTTTGCTGGAGAACAACATATTTATATTGTGACATCGAAGCTGCTTTGTCGTTGTTTCTAGAACTTTCATCAATTTCGACAGATTCTATTTTAGCAATCAAGAGATCTAGATCCATTGGAAATTTCTTAGTATGCTTTAACAGAGTGACTGTTTGCTTCCATGAAGATGGAAGAGCATTGAGAAGTCTGTAATTAAGATCTTTTAAATCATTCTTGATCCCTGCAGTCGACATCTCTGTAGTCAGTTGAACAAGTCTGTTCATCATCTGATTTATTGTTTCACCAGACAAATGTTCAAAAAGTTCTAATTGTCTCTTTAGCTTTTGCTTTTTCAGATCCTGCATCTCTTTTCCACCTTCACATATTATTTTCAAGGCCTTATACATGGTGTATCCAGTTTGATAACCATCAAGCCTTGTAAGAACTTCAAGAGGTAGACCTTTGCATATTAAGGAATATGCTTTAATATTTTAACTTTTCTGAGGTCTTCTCCTTGTAGATCATCTTCTGGATAAGGTTCAGTAGAGTCCTTTGTATACACAAATCCTCTATCAGGACCATCAGATGTGATTGGAATGTAAGGACCTTTTTCTATTGATTTCCTTAAATCAGTATCAATAGAATTCAGATGGTATTTTAATCTCAATGACCAATTCTTGAAATCTGCTCTATTCTTCAGCTTGGGAACTCGGTTCTCTGAGTCTTCTGATTTTACCATTTTTAATTTTTTTTAATTTTTAAAAGTGATTTGTTTTTATTGTTTTTAATGTTTTGAATTAAAACAATAAAATGAAAATATTTTTGGATTTTAAAGTTTCTGAAAAATTTCTGAAAATTTCTAAGTGGGAAAGCTGATGCGTGCAAACAGTAGTGAAACGCCCAAACAGTTGGGGTACACCTTTTGACTATGACCCTAAAACGTCTAAGGGATTGCCTTAGAAAAATTACAAAAAAAAATGCCCAAGTTAAGATGCGTCTGAACAGTTGTGATACGCCCAAACAGTTGTCAACCGTCTGGGTGTCAAAACGCCCAAACAGTTCAAATACTCCTCAACAGTTGAAAAACGCCTGGAATTACTTAGTTTTGCAATACGCCCAAAGTGTCCCAACAGTTGAAATGCGCCCACAGTAGTAAAACGCCTAACTGAAAAACTCCCGATAAGTTGTAAAGCGCCTAAACAGTTGTTTCTGACCTAATGCGCCATATTCATCAGCTTCAACGAACTCAGATTCTTTCAATTTCTTCAAAACTTGATTAATTGATCAAAATTTCACCAATTAGGTATGAAATCGATCAATTAACAATCCTCTAACATCAATTTCATCAATTAACAACAAAAATTAATGTTTTGATTCAAAGAACAGTTCGAACAAACTAAGAACAGTTCGAAGACTTTTTGCTCAAATTCACAGATTTGAACGAATTGTATTGCTAATTATGAATCAAATCATGTTTCTGATGATGAAACAGATCTTAATTCAACAATTTTAAGACTGAATTGTTTATCAATCACAGATTCAAGTGATTATGAGTGTTCGACAGTTGAAGAACAGCTTCAATCACTGAACCGAAAGCTCTGATACCATTTGATGAGCTCAAAATGGATCGATCTGTGATGATATAAGAACGCAATTCAATCTAATACACAGAAGTATTCAATTCAACACACGAAATCAACAAAAATTCATAGAAGTTTTCATTGATTAGTAGAGAAGAATACAAAGTGTAAGTAACAGAAACAAAGCGTCTAAACTGAAAGTCTAATCTTTAGATGTCTCTAGATGTCTTTAGATGTCAACCTACACAATACATATTCAGCCTATTTATACTAATCAAGAAAACAAAGGAACATATTTATAATAAAAGTCCCTATACTATGACAAAAATGTAAAAGACATACAAAGACAAATGTTAATCTTTAAAAGAAGCATCTACAATTCATGCAACCATGGTAACAATGATAGATCTGTTGGTTTGACAACCTATCCTGTATGATTATTTGAGTAGTGATTGAAACCAGATACAAACACACTTATGGGGCTTCGTCTACGGACCGACTCTATTCTGTAATTAGGTTTGATTATGTTTAGTTTATTTGTTATGTTACTCTATTGTATTTATAAGTCTTGACATTGCCATATGAATTCAATTGTTTCAATCATTTTAATCAATCTATATATGTATACAAAACTTGTGTTTACTCATTAGCTAATTATTTAGCTGACTTGTTACTTTTTCACATGATTTCAGGAAACACTGCTTAGTTAGATTACATGGAAACATTTAGGATGGTGGACCTAGATAATTAATAAGACTTCTATTTTATGTTATTTGAGTTATGTTTGAATGTAATGAAAAATTTGACTATTTAGTGATATTGGAATTTGAATTTAATATTATTTCAATGCATTCAATACCAAGTGCTCTAAGCAATTGATTCACCTCCGTCTGCCTCGATGATTTAGCCATCGGTTGGGTTGTGACACATAAGTAAACCGTCGATAATCAATGATACATAGTCACATCCACAGACCGGTCTAATGCCTCTGTAACTAACCAAAACCCCCATAACCAAACTAAACCTCTGTATAAAGCGAAACCTTCATAACCACTATTAAGATCAATGCATTCATATTTATGATACTTAGGTCTAGTCACTGTTCCTTTAGAATTACTCTCATTGATAGATATTAATGAACACTTTTATAAGAAATCAAAAATTAAAGTATGTCAATAATTAAAGTAAACTGATTACTCAAAGTCACAGTCCTATATGTCATTGATCACGAGTCAGAATTTTAGCGTTTAATTGATCTAAATGCTTGATTTTACATCATGATCATTGTGGAACAAGTTTACTTTAGTTGTGTCTTGATTTGTAGGAATGGAAACTAAAGAAGGCTTGTTTTGGAGAAAAATGATCAAAATATGGAAATACAAGAACTAAAGATGTAAACATCAAAAACTACAAAAAAGGACACAAAATTAGGCATTCTGGCATACCATATGCCGGGTATGGGCGTATAATACGCCGGTCGGCGTATGGGAAGTGTATCAGTGGGCGTATTTGACAAAATTTATAGAAAGTTGGGCGTAGGAAGCTGAGGGGGGCGTATGATACACCGACCCTAGGCGTATCATACGCCAGTCTTTAACAAATACCCGGATTTTGTGGATCTTGATGTCTACTTAAACCTATCATACCCTAATTCGAAGAACAACTTTATAAGCTTCATTCTTGATTATTCTAAGTCGATTTTTGGAGTTCCAAAGCTCCCCAAATCATCCACAAACATTCTTCAATTCAAGATCGAAGGCATACTTAGGGTTTTTAGGTTAAACACTTTGTGATTGAATGTAATTGAAGGTTTTGATTGAGTTAAACAATTTGTTTATAAAGAAAGTTATTTGCTTTATCATCAGTTTTCGGTTTCCTTGCATCGTTAGCTCATTGAGAGTAGTAGAAAACTTGATATAGATGAATTGGTAACTTTGTGAATGAATGAGTCTTAAAAGATTGTTTCTTTGTTATAACATCAATCAAAAGCTAAAATCTTGAGTTGTGTTATGCAACCCTAAAGCACACTTGATAACCCATTGATCTTGTAGAACTTGAAACCCGGAAGTGATTGTTTCTTATTATTTAGTTAAATCAGTTTTAAAGTTCGTTGGTTTTTGCATTAATATTTTAGGGGTTGTTTAAAGTTTTAATTTTTAATATTAAAGTTTGTGTCTTTAAATTAACTGAGTTATATTCGTTAAACACTTTCCACATATTCCTTGTGGAGACGACCTTACTTACCCTTACACAATAACGGTAGCTAAGACCAATAAATTAACTTGTTTTTGATCGAGTCTCAACAACCAGATCAAAAAATGACGTCGTTTCTCGGGAATTAGTACGCTCAGTGTTTAATAGTTTTCATTTGCTTTTCTTAAAAATTTTATAAAAATCCCAAAAAGATTTTGCTTTTTTATTTTTTTCCTTTTAATTTGTTTTTATTGTTCAGTATTACGCGAGGTATTTTGTGTTTTCTTGTTTGCAGGTAGCTATTACTTTAATGCATATGAGATTTTCAGGAAGGACCTCACCATTGCAATTTGATCCAGAAATCGAGAAGACTACAAGAGCGAATCGTGTGTTTCAAAAATCATCAACTTCAAGGACTTCTCAAATTCACGGTCAAACAAGATTGGAAGAAGGTACATCATTAGCAACAGCTCATCGGATTCTAAGTAGACTTTCAAGAACTCCTGAAAGTAACCAATCAAGAATGATGAACAATCCAAAAAACCAAGGAGTACCACAACCCAACCAACCTTTGGGAGATATTCCATTACCCGTGTTTCCTCAACCTCAGGGGCCGATCCCTGTAAATTAAGGTGTGCAACACCAACCTCCCCCCATAAATTTCCAACCAATGCCGAATTTCTGGGTGCGCAATCTAAGTTTTCAGCATAACAAGGATGGTAGTCTTCATAGTAACGAGGAACGGTTTTCAGTAGAAGGAAGTCATCACACTAATTATGTGAAAGAATGGATTGAAGATCAAGTTGATATGGACGAACCAAACCAACATTATTTTGAGGATTATGGGAACCAACTGGGCTATCGAAACCATCAACCAAATCGAGATCAGGGTGGTTATGCTCAACCACCCATTCGCAACAATGTTGAAGGTCAACCATTTAATGGCATACTGCCAATCTAGGAGTGCAACACTATGTACCAGCACATGGTGTGGATAGTCACTTTCGTCCCGCCATTGCCATTAATTCATCTCCTATAGTTTCACCAACACAAAGGAGACGAGCTTTTGAAGTCCGACCACAATGCTTGGGAATTATCCCTCACTTCCATGGTATGGCAACCGAAGAACCCTATTTGCATATATCCGAATTTGAGGCATCATGTAGCACCGTTGGAGGCCAAGGCTTTTCACCAGATGAAGTTAAATCAGTCCTATTCCAATTTACCCTTAAAGACAAGGCCAAACAATGGTTCCTATCTCTACCATCTGCAAGTATTCACGTATGGGTACAAATGCAACAACAATTCTTGGATGAATACTATACTTCCCAAAGGACATGTGATGCAAGGCGAGCCATTCAAGGATTTACACAACAATCAGGTGAACAGTTCCATGAAGCTTTTCACCGATTCAAATAAGAACTTGTCCACATCATGGCATAGCTAAGTGGGAGTTGATTTCAGCATTCTGTGACGGGATATCATCGGAGGATGCTAGAGATGTAAATTCCACAAGTGCAAGAACGTTCACTTTAAACCATGAGGATGATGATTGGGATATTCTTGAAAGGATGAGTGTAATCTCCAAGAAGCGTGCGCAATCAAGTCGGAGGTCAAGGGGTGCAAATGTGAAGATGGTGAATGATCATGTGGCCATGGATAGAATTGCAGTTCTAGAACGAGAAATTGCAAGCCTTATAGTTGGAAAGAGTGGTGTGGCAAACATATCTAGTGAGTATGAAGTGTGTGACATGTGCAATGACATCGGCCATACATCGGTCACATGCTACTTGAATTTGGGGAAGAGTGAAAGTGTACATCAACTACAAGGCCAAAGAGAAAAGAAGACATATGATATGAATTCTAACAGATATCATCCTGCTCTTAGAAATCATCCAAATCTTAGATGTAGTAATAATACTAAACAATTGAATTCTCTTTTTCAGGTACCAAATCAAGGAAGCAACTAATATCAAGGCCGACAACAAAACTACAATCAAGGCGGCTATCAAAGAAACAAGTACAATCAAGGGAGTTACCAACAAGGAGGTCAATACCAACAAAGGAATCAATAACATCAACAAGAGACTTCTACAAGTAATGGTAATGACAGTGCAATCCTTGCAGCGATTCAAGACCTTGCAAAGGAGATGAAAGAGTTTAAGCAATTCAAAGAGGTGCAAGAAAAGACCAATGAGGCCATTGCCAAGCAATTGGGGCAATTAGCCGAACAATTGTCCGAACGGGAACCAGGGAAGCTTCCAAGTGATACAACAAAGAACCCTCAACATCAAGCCTCAAGTTCAAAGAATGTGCACATCAATTTGGTTAGTATCCTTCCTAAATCTGAATATATTGATTATGATTTAACCTCTACTCCTCAAGTAGTTGTAGGTAACGATAAGGAAGTAGATAAAGAAGAAGTAAGTGACTCGGGAGCACCAATCATTTCCATTCAAGTTGAGAAATTTAAAATCAAGCGGGCACTTTTGGATTATGGAGCCGGGGTGAGCATCCTTTCAGGGAGTCATATGACCAATATGACTTTGGTCCACTACATGAAACTGATAAAACAGTGGTCCTTGCTGATCCAACATGGAAACAACCCCGAGGGATGGTTAAGGATGTGATCATCAAGCTCGGAGAGTTCTACTACCCGGTGGACTTTATAGTGCTTGATTATGCACCAGTAAGGACAAACGAGCAACCAAAGGTAATTTTAGGTCAACCATTCTTGGCAACATCGAAAACTGAAATCAATTGCCGAGATGGAATTATCAATATGACATTCAAAAACCGTAAGTTGCTCTTTAACGTGTTTTCAAAATCAATTACATATGTAGTCAATAATGATTGTTTTGTAACAGATGTTACTAACGGGTGTGCTCCTCCTTACATTTCACATGTAAGCGAGGACATCACCAAGAAAAATGAGTTTGACCCTGATAGGTTTGAACTTGAAAAGGTGGAAAAGGATGAAAATGTAAAGGTGGAGCCATTAAGGAAGGAGAATCTGAGACGAAAGGAAAAGATGGGTAAACCACCAAATCAAGTGCATTCAAGGGTTAAAGATGAGATGTTTGACCAATATGGGAGCGAACAAGAAAATCTACCAAGCTGGGAGAAACGGATCTTTAAGGAGAAATTTGGAGAGAAGCACCCAATACGACCACCATAAGTGGTCTCAGGTAAGGTTTGGCTGAAGACCTAAAACTTAGCACTTGCGGGAGGTAACACGAGAACTTTGTGGGTGTGTTCATTAGAAACCTTCACGAGACTACATCTTGTTCACTCGGGTCTACCGAGGGGTTTAAAGGCTTGTTGCATACACTATATGCAATCGTGATTCCTACGAAAATGAGTTTTACCTTTTTTATTAGTTTTTATTTCTTCTTTGGTTTGCTTTGTTTTGTTTTGATAGTCAATTACGAGTCATAAGCACTCAAGTGTGAGGAGGCACAAGTCGGTTGATGAAGGCTTCTAATAATAATTGTGATCAGGTTCATGTGCTCTTTCCACTACTTTGGTTTTGAACAATATTCTTTTCATGCTTTCATTGAAATTGATTGATAATATGTTAGGATATGACACTCTAGTCTCCCTTCGCAATGAATTGTCTTGATTAGCAATAATAGGAATGAAATTAAGAATCTACTCCCCTATGTTATGAAAATACCAATTTTTAACCACCATACATTGAGGACAATGTATCTCAAGTGTGGGGATGAGGGGATTCGGTAAAAATTTTCAGAAAAAGTTAAAAAAATTAATTATTTTTTTTTGCAAATCTTCATGTGAAGTTTATTATGTTTAAAGACTAAAATTTCAATGTAAATCCCTAGCTTGTTGCTTATCAAAAGATTGGTGTAGATCCTAGGTCATGATCATATTCTTTAAGTTGTATGATAAAGTATTTCTAGCAGGTCATTTTTGAAAATGTTAAGGATGCTTGATTAGGGTTAACAAGCTTTTGATATAATAAACTCATGTGCATATCAGTAGCCTAAATTCCTACTTGGTGAGATGTTGAGCCTATTACTTAAAACACAATCATATATATTCATTTGTTGAGGGTAGGCCATATACTACTTTTGTTGTAGAACTTGTATTGTTTGATGCATACCAAGACCATAAGCAAGATGTTTGCACATAAATGACAAAGGCAATTTAGAAACCTCTTTACTTGTTATCGTTGTTTATTGTTATCCATCCTAACCCTTTGTAGCCATGTCGCGCCTTAAACCATTCTTTTGTTAAACTAGATATATAAAGCCCAAGTTGTTAGTTGATAACCAACCGTGAAACCGTTCAAATTAAAAGAGCATCCGAATCAAGCTTATATTATGAAAAAAAAGAAAAAAAATAATGAAAAAGAAAAGAAAAAAAAGAAAGCAGTTGTTTAGAATGGATCAGAGTGATCGAGCTCTGTTAGTATGTTAATAAGGATTGTTTAATGGTTTGGTTTCCCTTTGTGTATGTGTAGCCACTCAAAAGCCAAAAAAAAAAAAAAGAAAAAAAAAGCTCCTACCTTTACCTAAGCCCAAAAACCCATAAGTCCTTTAGATATGTGTAAAGTCTATGCGAGTGGTGGAGGCGTGATTGCTATACAAGTTTATGTGGACAAAATGGTATAATGGAGTATTGAGTGATTACACTAGTGCATATTTTACTAGTCCATAGTGAATTATTATGAGGGGTGTGAACATGAGACTAAAAATCAAAAGCACGTCAAGCTTAGTTGGGTGATTTCCAGTTTTAGTTGCTTATAATTGACTTGCTAGAATGTGAATCTATTGAACGATGTAAGTCTTGTGAATAAGGGTATGACCTTGGACCTTAACTGAACCTTGATAAGTGATTAGTAATGTGTATTTGCAATGATGGTTTTATAAATCATAATTGAGCTTTGCTTGAGGACAAGCAAAAGGTTAAGTGTGGGCATGTGATCACGAGTCAGAATTTTAGTGTTTAATTGATCTAAATTCTTGATTTTACATCATGATTATTGTGGAACAAGTTCACTTTGACTGTGTTTTGATTTGTAGGAATGGAAGCTAAAGAAGGCTTGTTTTGGAGAAAAAGGAGCAAAATACGAAAATACAAGGACTAAAGATGTAAACATCAAAAGCTACAAAAAAGGCACAAAATTAGGCATACCGGCGTATCATACGCCAGGTATGGGCGTATAATACGCTGGTCGGCGTGTGGGCGGCGTATCAGGGGGCGTATTTGACAAAAATTATAGAAATTTGGGGGTAGGAAGCTGAGGGGGGCGTATGATACATCGACCCTGGGCGTATCATACGCCGGTCTTCAACAAATACCCGGATTTATGGATCTTGATTTCTACTTAAACCTATCATACCCTAATTTGAAGAAAAACTTTTGAAGCTTCATTCTTGATGATTCTAAGTTGATTTTTGGTGTTCCAAAGCTCCCCAAGTCATCCATAAACATTCTTCAATTCAAGATCGAAGGCATAATGAAGAGGATGTGTGGCTAGGTCCTTCTTGATTGCTTTCGGGTGGATGGTTCTTTACAAGTGAGATGGTTAGTCATACTTAGGGTTTTTAGGTTAAACACTTTGTGATTTAATCTAATTGAAGGTTTTGATTGAGTTAAACAATTTGTTTATAAAGAATGTTATTTGCTTTATCATTAATTCCGGTTTCCTTGCATCGTTAGCTCATTGAGAGTAGTAGATAACTTGATATAGATGAATTGGTAACTTTGTGAATGAACGAGTCTTAAAAGATTGTTCCTTGGTTACCACGTCAATCAAAAGCTAAAATCTTGAGTTGTGTTATGCAACCCTAAAGCACACTTGATAACCCATTGAACTTGTAGAACTTGAAACCCGGAAGTGATTGTTTCTTATTATTTAATTAAATTAGTTTTAAAGTTTGTTGGTTTTTGCATTAATATTTTAGGGATTGTTTAAAGTTTTAATTTTTATAATAAAGTTCGTGTCTTTAAGTTAAGTGAGTCATATTCATTAAACACTTTCCACATATTCCCTGTGGAGATGACCTTACTTACCCTTACAGAATAAAGGTAGCTAAGATCGATAAATTAACTTGTTTTTTATCGAGTCTCGACAATCAGATCAGTCATGGCCAAGCACATGTTCATCCACTATTATAGATGTAATGAAGGATACCTGTATAAGTTTCCTTTCACTAAAGTCTTGCTAATGCAAGCATATGATTGCTTTGATTTATGCATAGCATTGTCATTAGAGTCTTTCCCCTTGAAAGCATATCACTAGAGTCTTGTTTATGCAAGTATATAACTACTTTGCTTTGTGCATAACATGATCTTGTCTTGTACAAACATGTAGCTATAGTCTTGCTTAAAATTGATTTGCTTTGTGCATAGCATGGTCACTAGAGTCTTGCCTCATTCAAACATGTCACTAGAGTCTTGCTTTATGCAAGCATTTGGTTGCTTTTTCTTGTTCATAACATGGTCAATGGAGTCTTACCTTGTACAAGCATGTCACTAGACTCTTCCTTTGTATGCACGGTCAATGGAGTCTTGCCTTGTACAAGCATGTCACTAGATTCGTGCTTTGTGCAAGCATGTCATTGGAGTCTTTTATTAGTAAAAGCATGTTTGTCAGATGTTAATTATATGGTTACATGATGGTATGTTTATGATATGTTGGTGAATGTCAATGTATAACTAATATGATATGTCATTGATAAATCACACTATTTATGTTAAAGAAATATATGAACTTTCAAAGTATAAATATTTATGTTTTAAAGAAAAACTAAAACTCACTCGGTGGCACTGACTTTTTAATATGCATGTTAGGAAAATCAATGGCCGGTGGAGCTAGGGTTTATGATGGGAAAATGGAACTTGTATAAAAACAATGACTGGTATCTCGTTTCAAGGTTTATGATATGAAATTAGGATAATGTTTACTCCTATGCGATAGAAAGTTTTACCTTTTATATTCAATGTTGAATATTTAAATGTTTTTTATGATAGTAAAATTTTAGTTTAAGAATTGTTGTTATAATGTATGAAACCAACTATAGGAGTCTTGGAAACATGGCCTTACAGAAAACCACCCCTCAAAATGCAAAATCGCTCACATCCACGAAGATCAATAAAAATAATTATTTTAATTGTAGAAGTTATATTATTACAATTGTATGATATTATATTATTTTATGTATATATGTAAATTCACACGTGTTAAATAACTAATACATCTGTGGTTTGTTACTACACACAATGTAGATTTACACTGTTTAGTTTATGACATACGCATGTGTTATGTTTTTTAAAACATGAGAATTTATACATACACACAAAATACCATAATGTAGTGTATGTGTAATAGTGTTCTACCAACAATAAAAATAATAATTTTCTTCATTAATCTTGATAGGTGTGCATGACTTTACACTCTAAGAAATAATTAGCGCTAGATAGAGTTCACACACACACTATTAGAAAATCATGTATTGAAAATGTTGAATAAAAGAGATATTAAAGACTTAGTATTAAATATATAAGAATTATAAAATGATATTTCAAGATATGATATTATTAAAATTACGTAATCTTTTTTGTTATTTACCGAAAATACAAATGTTGGCAAAAGAAGCGGGAAAAAATCCTGAACACATATAATTGTACAATTATTTATTTATTAGGTATAGGTATGTGTGTGAAATTGATGATAATAATAGAACCCACATTGATTTACACGGTCTCGCTTATGACATTGTATTCTAAGGTCCCTTACAAATTGTGTTAACATTCTTACAACTATAAGATTAGGTGGTGTTTAAAAATTTAAAAATAGTTCGTTAAAACAAATCTATTCCTGACCTTGTTGGTAGATCTGCCTATGCCTATGATCTGGTCTCATTTGTTTGTGGATGTTTCACAAGTTTTGGGTGATCTGTTTTCTTCATTAAATTACCACTTAACCACCTCAACAAAAGTTGCATTTATTGGCTTTGATTCTTGATTTCAACATCCTACCTCAATTCTTATCATTCAAAACTTCTTATTTATATTCATCTTTCACTCATCAGTTTCTTTTACGCAAACTCGTCATGATTGATTTTTGATTGCTTTAATATATGGGAATTTAATATATATATAAATTATATATAAAAACATAATAAAAATTATATTATAAGAATTCATTTTTTTATGAGGGTTCAAATGAGAATTCATCTTTTTTTGTGAAAACTCTAAAAAACAATGCGAGTCATTAGTTTTCAATGGCAAAATGTTAATTAATAAAAAAATAAAAAAATTATAAAATGAAAAATAACATAAAAATAAAGAAAATAAAAACACAAAAATATCCTCGTTTTCCTCTTTCATAAAAAAATTATATAAAAAATTAAGAAAGAAACTCGTTTTTTTTTACAAAATTCATTTTATATATGTGTAATACCCCGGATTTACACAT